>CAAKHC010002289.1:0-19403 GCA_901007825.1 Macroramphosus scolopax
TAATTAGCTCCAGACCCGGTGAGAAGAAGTTAGCTGTCATGGAGTTTTCACTTTGCACTGGTGGCCTCAGGAGAACTTGTCTTGGCTTCGAGCTGACGTCTCGAAATTGATTCGGCATGTGATGGTGACTACTAATGAAATAAATCAAATTTACTTCCTCAATTAAATCTAAAATACTCCAAAATACTTAAATGAATCTACTTCCGATATCCATCTGTTCTTCATCTGTTGATCAGAAGACAATTTTATGGGTAAATTATCCTGAATACCGGTTGTTGCGTTGGATGGATTCTTTAATGGAAACATCAGTGTTTAAAACAACACTGATGTCTTCCTGTCTAACTGATTTATTTCATTCATTGAAATTCCCCTACATCAATGGAAAGATTTAAAATCAAAGTGTATCCCTTTCTTTGTCTGTCAGTCCTTGCAGACTCTGTAGGATCCAGCTTTCAGTGTTTAACCCCATAAAGGATATTCATTACCTTGTGTCGCAGTAAGTTCCTGCCAGGTTGAGTAAAATTCCAATCAGTGGTAAAGGACCCGCACCAGAAAGCAAACCATTGAAAAAAAGAGGATGGGTTTAGAGGAGGGTTTGTGGGTTCCTCATTTAATTTTTGATGACAATTAAATCACATGAGGGACTCGGGATTTCTACAAGGAAAATGTGTTTCCCATTGAAATCCTTTTTCTTTTTGCTCTTATTTTTTTCTTTCCAGCATCCTTCTCTGTCCTTCCTTTTCATCTTTAAAATGCAACGATCCATTGACATTTGATGTCTTTTCCAAGCCTTTTCCATTTTCCTCCCACTATAGCTACAAACGTTACATGGCTTAAAAATACAATTGCTTTAAATGTCAAGATCGCCAGACCATCCAAACCAAGAAAGAAATTGTAATAATGATTGCAATTAGAATCAAATCCAGCATGTAGGAATTTGCAGAGGATTTGCAGAGGAGATGATTACTGGACTTACTGGCGCTTATCAATTTTACAAAAGATGTGTTGATAGATATACAAGCATAGCTATCAAACCTCATCACGTCGGCTACAATCATTGGTTGACCAAGATATCAACCCTGACGACCTTACCAGAAACCCACTCTCACACACACAATCCCTCTTCCAGGCAATAAGTCATCCACCACTGAGCTCTAGCCAAACCAAGAGCTTCTTATTTTACTTTTAGATTATTTAAAGAACAGGACTCAACCTGCCAAGTTGAATCAAGATCGGCAAAAACATGTTACACATGTTTTTCTTGCATGCGTGTGAAGAACTACAATGCAAATTTAAACCTGCAGCAATAACATTTGTTTCAGTTCTGGCAAATAAACTGACACTTACAAGCATTTCATATATATATATTACATATATTAACTGTGAACTGTCCACTACGTTTACAAAAACCCCCCGAAAATACAGCCACATGATTGAAGGGGCGTAAGTGCCTTGGGCCATTATGAGTATTATATATCAAATTAAAGGTTTCAATGAGATCTGTCCATCCAAAAAAGACAATGAAATGGTGAACCATAGAAAAATGAAAGGAGTTAATAGTGAAAGTGCGGTTTTGGTCAGTGCCCAAAGTGTGCAAGTGAGTTTACACCATTTTTGCATCAATGCATCTTAACACTTCAAATGGAAACTATCTTGTGAGAAGTTTGAGGAGCCAAATCATGGCAAATGTAGGATCATGATGATGTGAGTGATGCTGCGGGTTATATTAGGTTCTCCTGATGGAGGGGAGAGGGGAGTGGTTGCAATCTGCAACTTCACACCTAGATGTTACTTCATCTTGCAACCTAGTCCTTTAACATAGGGGCAACCTCATTAACTGTACTTTTCTGAGGTTAAATATGAAGAAAGAATGTGCTGCTGTCATGTTTTGGAGGTAGCTGGAAATAGAAAGAGGGGCGGCGGAAGGGCTGTCAGTGAAATATGACATACAGCTATCCCCTTCAGTTGATTCGGACTGTGAAGGTGTTTCACATCAGCATGTCGTCGCAGTGTACATTTATCTTTACAGCTACATTCCTGCAATACAAGCGCAGTCCGACATTTTTGCATTCACATTCTCCTCGCACAGTTGTAGACTTTCTAAAAAGTCATCCAAACGGAAGTATGTCAAATTCACTGAACAGAGTAGCCATCAAAGCTCAGTTATCAGGAGCTAAATGAGCCGGAGACAAACGCGTCTCATTTCCACCATGATTAGCTTTTAAGTTTGATGCGAAAATAAACACACTATTTAAGTAATTTCCCGTTTTGGAGGCAGAAGCAAACCTCAAACAACTGCTGGCCCTCGTCTCTTAAACAATTTCCATTTCCCCCGACCCCAACCAAAGGCAGCATCATGGTTTATCAGTGTGAAATGTATTTTTACAGGCGAGTCAAAACATACTTAGTAGCAGTGGAAAACGTCTTGAAAACAACTCCGACTTACTGGAACACACAAAGAGTTCTTGGCCAAATATCATCAGCTGTAAGATACAGCAGAAAACATGCTCTACTAATAGACAATTATAGAGGTCACAAGCATCAGACACCACCTCAGGTACTATTAATGATTTGTTACGTTCCTGGACAGGGAACTAATCATGTGTGTGTACGTGCATGTCTGTGTTTGTGTTTGGTTTCTTCATCTCTCTTCATCTTTTGATTGCTTTAATTACAGACCGAGAGTCAGCTTCCCACTTCAGTTCACAGGAAAAACAAACTCTCAGGTCACACGCACACACACACGCACACACCAACACATGCACACACACGCGCGCGAGTCAGTCAGTAGACTCTTTGATTCTTTGCCTGCCGGAGATCTGTCTTTCATCGTCTACTCTTCCTGATACCTTGTTTCCCTCTTTAGCTTTGCTGGGGCAGAACCTCTCTCTTGTCTTTCTGTCTCTGTCTCTGTTTATTTTCGTAATGGCTGTAGGTGGGAGGCCTAACCTGCAGCCAGGAATTCATTTGTATGCATTGTTGCTTCACTCTAACACCTACATCAGTTCTTGCAACTAAAACATTTTCTGATACTGTATTGGGCCTCTAGCTGTTAGAAAAAAAGACCTCTTCAGAAGTATATGTGCATTTTTTAAGACGACAGTGCAGCAAAGAACTAGTAAAGAATGTACGACAAACCCCAAATGATATGATACAAATGATCTTACTCAGTAGAAATACATCTCATAATTCATTGCTGATCGCTTTAATGATGTTTTAATATTGCAATAAAACACCATAGTTGTGTACCTGCACCATTTGTTGTAATTATTTAAAAATGTGAGCGCCCTTGGACCGATACTTGAGGGTCCATACAGTTGTCTGAGAAGCAGTTAGTCCTGACTGGTGGATACGCTAGTTAGTTAGCTGGTTGATATTTTCAAGCTAAGAGAAGCATTTATAACTAACTATTGGCTATGTTTTCTCCTTGTTCTGCCTCTAAAGCCCCTTTTACTCATGCACTGCAAACCTGAACTTATCTTAACATTGACTGGAGGAGTTATATGTCAGAAAGCAAAGGTCTAAATCAGTCAGACTAGACATTAAACTAACTTAAACCTCCCGTCTCTACAGTGCAAAATCTGGGTTGAGCTCTGGTGTGACTAGAGGAGGTAATTTCCCTTTGAATTCTATTATTTCTATTATTCAACCGGTGCAAAACCACCTGTGGGTAAAGCAGTAGGGTCATTTACATAAAGACGCCAGTGAAAATCCCTAAAAGACAAGAAGAGATCTGGGATCTTGTGTTGGTAAGGGCTTACCGTGAAATATTGAATATTGAAGGAGCAACATGGAACTGTTTAGGATCAAATTCCAGAACCGGCCAGCTTCTTTCGCCTACCACATGGGAATCAAACGAGTATATTAACAACATGATCCCTCACTGACTTCCCACCTGCCAATTGCCTTCAATAGATCACAGAAACAAGCTGGAGGCTCCACATCTGTGGTTAAACCACTTCCCTGCATCCAATCTGGTGTTAGTAAGCCCTCACTAAGTCATTGGCTACTTTCTGTAGAGGGGCCTTTTTAGTATCTAGCTACACACATGCTGTATCAACATTTTCTGATTGTTTACGGTCTGCTACTGACACTGGTAAATTTGTTCTGTCTGTGGTTTCCAACAGCAGCGCTCCAAGCTCTGTGAAATTCGTCATTTAACTCTTGGCTGACAGTTGTGTGAATCAAACCTGCCCACAAAAGGAGCAGAACAGGAAGACATTTAGGGGCTTTTATTATGTTAATGATCAAATCTCCCAAACACCCATCTAATCATGATGTTGCTTTGTGACAGGATTAAACAGTTTATAGAATTAAGTAAATCCGTCTTTGAAGAATACGGGACAGAATGTTCTTGCATGAGGCCCATTAGGTGCCAGATCTCCCTCCTCAGATTCTTTCCAGAGGAGATTGATGACTATCTGAAGTAGGTTCCCCATGCAGAGAACTCTTAACTAGACATAAATTACACCGCAAACCCCAATTGGATTACATTTGGTCCCTGGGGCCTACATGAAGACTTTTCAACTGTTGATTTAGAATTGCTTTGTTGAACTGGGGGTAAATAATGGTGCGGAGAGAAACCCCTGATTAGAAAGGCATTTTACTTTTATGTAGCCTTGCCGGGATTATAGCAAGTCAATTAAAATATAATGAAATGCAGCTACTTCTCATTTTCTCTTGGGACCTCCTAGACGACCCTCAGGCCCTGGAGATTCATTTTTCTCAACCGGTACCTCATCTGTCTTGGTAACTGCACGTTGTTGTGAAACAACATTGAGAAACGTGTGTCCTCTACCACCACTTTGCTACCTTGGTATTGGTTTGTCTGATATAACTGATGTTCTTCATATCTCAAATGAGTGTATCAGAGCGGTTTGTTATTTAAGCTACTCTCCTTTTACTAGTAATAATCTTACGTTTCAATAAGTACTACTGTGAATCCATTTCTATAGAGTTAAACATCACAATATCATCAATTGGACTACAATAAGTGAATATCAAAGTTTAACATTCTTGTTGATGATGTGTAAAGTACAGGTCTTATGTAGTACCCATGGTTCTTGTGCTGGTAAAGCATAGTAGAAGTATTTGTTAGATTTGTGAAGCAGTATGAAACGTTCATCTCTAATGGGCCTCTTGAGCTCAATGGATTTCTCCACGGGTATGCTCGGTGGACCGGAATCGTCTATGTCCTCTAACCTAAATCACGACCACAAGAAAGCATAATAGTCATTTTACTCTGTGGTATATCTCTTTAAAAGAAATAAGGTTATTGCATTCTAGGACCGAGCGTAAAGTATGAGAGTCAGTAACTAAGTTATCAATTTGATTTCATCTAGTATTGACGACCAATAAAGCAGGTCGTGGATTTGTTACTTTCTCTCAGTCATCCCTTTAATCCTCAAAAACCATATGAAGTTTTTTTGAAGATTACTTACATCCCCGCCCACCCCACCTTGTGTCTCTTCTCTGCGTCTCCTCAGCCTTTCTACCTGTGAACATGAAAGGCAGCAGAGACAGACTGTGCTTGGGGGCTGTGAGGGAAGAGGAATATAGAGAGGGTGAGGGGGGGTAGAGATGGATTGATTTCTAACTCTAGCAGCTGCAGTTCAAAGTCAGCCAGCAGACTTCAGAGGCTCGGCAGGACCCGGCTTGTCCCCAGCCGGGCCGAGCTGCCTGTCTGCGGGCAGGACTTCCCCCGGGGGCCCCGGGACAGTCAGGCGGCACCAACAAAACAATTATGCAAACGGAGATGCAAGGTGCGCATGTTCAGAAGCTCACATATGGATGCAAATATAATATTATAGGCACACTCTCACATGATATATAGGCAGATTAAGAAACAACTGAGTAATTACCAAGACCTCCTGGCTGTTGTCTGCTTTTTTACTGAATTCCCAATAGAAATCAACTCAACACAACAAAATAAGCGTTTGGTTCTGCAAGCTGAAGGGTGTAAAGTCAGCTTTGTCAAAAAGTGATGTGAGAAACTCACCTTTGCACCAACACGCAGGGTTAAGATGTCTATCTATTGGTATTCCTGTTCAACAAACTGATAGTATCTGATAATTCATGTTCATGAGATCCATCCAAGTATTTAATTGGAAATATATTCCTGCGATGTGTTGCACTTGACAACAAACTTTACTTCTGCCTCAGATGTGTTTTGGCTAGTCCACATCAGCCAGACAAGTCGTGTCAGAGTTTGACATCTCTTTATGTTTCTGTTTCTTTACAAACATCGACAGTACTTTTTCTCTTCAGCACTGCATTAGCAAAAATAACAACAATACGTGCCTGTGTATTTGGGGTAAAATCACAGTTAAGTACATGTCTGATTGACATAATAAGTGTTGCTCAGGAATTTCCCCGAAGCCTGGCAGAAATCCGTCCCTGCATTCCAGAGAGCGGAGCCGTTCACACGTCTTACCTGCAGCCCTCAGAGGGGGGCACGCTGGTCTGGTTACTCCGGGGGGGCTGGTGCTCTGCAGGGTCAGCTGGCGATAAGTCCTGGTCATCGGCGATCAACCTCTACTGTGGTCGAATAATAAGCATAGCGGAGGGACTGGCTGTCTGGCTGTCAAGTAGTCTTCTCTCCACGCAGTCCCAACTTATGTCTCAGCCTTCACTGTGGTACATGTCGGTGTGTCTGCAGGCTCCTCCTTGATGAGAAAAAGTGAGAAGTTTTCTCCGCCCTGAAACAGATTAAAGCTTCCCAGGTAGACAGACCCTCGGCGGGGGCAGCGAGTCATGCTGCAGGCAACCACTCAACTCCGCCATCTAGTGTCAGGAGGGAGGTAGTGGAATATAGAGGAGCCGGTCTTGTGATGCCTTTAATTTCTTCATAAAGAAATTACATACATGTATTGAACTCATTTACTTTTAAAAAAGTTATAAAGGTTGGTCAACACTAAAACAGTCAGTATAATTTAACTTATGCAGATTTTGCTTTAATTTATTGTAAGTTATGTTGTTTGTCCTATAATAACATACATACGTTCAGCTCAGTTGCTCCAGCTGTAACTGATATTTACACAGTTCCCTGTCTCAGTGTACTCTCAAAAACTTGTGATTGTGTTGTGGCATTGGTTCTGCCTGACCTTTTCCTTGTCACTGTTTCCTCAGGAGGAAACTGATGGGAGGAAGAAAGTTCGTCCCCAACCTCAGGTTGTGTTATATTGTGTTTTTACTAAATTAAAGATCTAAACTATGAATGTTTTGATTAGGTATGCACCAATTTATCCGCCGAACATCGGTATCCGCTAATGTTTGTCTTCTTGACTGTGGCCAACGTTCATTTGGTTATAAGCATTGTCAACTTTAGCCAACCGAGCTGAACGATACTATGATACCACTCAGTGCCACAGTCTGGGCACGGCCCCGGCATGACCTGAGAGGGCAACTGTGTTTTTTCAAATTAAAGTGTAAGAACATGTCAGCAGCTTGAAAGTACTTCACTGTTGCAGCAATAAGCAGTTTGTAGGACATGTTCCAGTGACATTAAAGCTATGACAAGCAAAACTGTGAACACATCCAAACTCATTGCCCATTGGCTATCAGGCAAATTGTTACTTTGTGTCTGGTATAACAGTGTCTGTCTTCCTGTATTGATGGTTCTTTTCTCTCCCACTCACAGAGAGTGCAGTAACACTCAGTTTCATCATTGCTTCTATTCAGAAATCAACAAAACGTTCAGACATTCATATCAAATATTTGATTCTAGTGGTGGTAACATTAGCCTACCTAATTATTGTCCCTCCCATTACACCAACATAGATCAACACCTCTTTCAAACTGAACATTATAATCATTAGGAAGGAGGGTTTTCTTGCAGGGCTGTTGTACTTTACTGTATAATACTAGTATTACTATTAAAGCACTTTGGGTGAACCCCCCAAACACACACACACACACACACACACACCTTCTGATGATTGAATGTCTTTTGAAACAGACGCTATAAATTAGTTTCAGTGTGTGTGATGTGGGTGACTGGTGCCTGTTTTCTGAGTTGGACTTAAGCTTGGTCTACATCTTCTCCTCCTCTTCCTCCCCTCAATTTCCGATGCTCCTTGTTTTCTCAGCCACAGGAAGGGTGAGATAAAAGAGGGGCTTTGAAAACACTGGGAGTCCTGTAATTACTTATACTCTCCATGTCTCTCCGTCTTTCCCTCTGTCCCTGTTCATTTTCTCATCACTTCTATTTTATTCCCACTCC
The DNA here is from genome assembly GCA_901007825.1 of Macroramphosus scolopax. Lineage (NCBI taxonomy): Eukaryota > Metazoa > Chordata > Actinopteri > Syngnathiformes > Centriscidae > Macroramphosus > Macroramphosus scolopax. The sequence continues at coordinate 8,222 of CAAKHC010002289.1, forward strand.
TCCTTGGTCACTCTTTCCTGTTTCTCTCCTCCTTTGAATCTGTATATTCTCCCCTTTCTCCATATTCTCTTTTCTCTTTAGACTGTCTCCCTTCCTCCCTCCCTCGCTCTTTCTGGGGCTCATTGAAGTCCGGCCAGGGGCTTCCTGGCTGAAAAAGAGGATGAGAGGAGAAGAGATTAGATGAGACGAGAGGATAAAGAGAGGATGAGGCGAGGATAAACAAGAAGAGTGAGGAGCTCTGCTGATAGAATGATGGCCGGCCGACAAAAACACATATTAAGCAAAACCTGTATTTACGATGAAGGATGTTGTAACACAAAAACAGACTCTGCGTGAGGTGAAATGGGGTATAACGAGCGAAGAAATTTTCCAATTATAGGACATAATAAATAAATAGCACAATACAAAAGATACATAATGCAACAAAAGAAGATTAGCAAAGATTAGATGTGATGAGATAAGGGATTGTTTGGTAAGGCAACATAAGATGGTACAGGATTACATACTGAGTGATCCTTGTGGGCGAATAAGTTAAATAGCAGAATTGAGAAAATAAATCATCTAGATAATAAATAGATCACTCAGAATGTACCACATTGGATGACGGAAACACAGCATGCGAAGTATGAGGAACATTAAGTACGGATTAATCATTTGTGAATCATCTGTTAAGCAGTGTTTTGAAGACTGTGGGATGTTGTGGCACATTTCAAGATGTACTATTTCTGTCTGTTTGCATAATATGCAAAGATTGACTTCAATTTACTGCTGACCAATATATAAGGTGTGTGTTATTACATCTGGTTAATAATCTGGTATATTCTGTCCTTAGGTCAACCCCTGTTCTTGTTTGAGAACAAAGTTTGAGAGATTCAGCGCATTACAGACGCTGGCTATCCGATTCAAAAAACCCACAGCCGTACATCAAAGTCTCGTTCAGAGAAGACAGCAGTCAGTGGAGGCCTAATTTGATGCTTGGTATAATGAAGTTAGAGTTACTTGGCAAGGCAATCATCAAAAACAAACTTCCTCATGCTTTATGCATGCCCTCGCAATGCTTGAACTCTACGAGGAGAAAAATTTAATACATTTCCTCGGGAAGAAACAATGAACCAATGAAAAGGTTTTTTTCTTTTTGCAAAAAAAAAAAAAAGAAAAAGATACAGCTGCAGATTTCTCTCCAGATGTATCTATAACATGTTATCTTCCATGTGCAAATGTACATTTCAACCACAGGCTCATGATGATAATGTAAACATATTTGTGTTTGACCCAAAATGTTTGGTAGAACCTTACTTAAAATAATCATAGACTTGATAGATGTTTAAGTGGAAAAGAAAAACTGTAAGTTTTTCTCAAGGTTCAGAGGACATGCTGTGCAACTGTACCTTCTTCAGCCTGTATGACTTTGTTTGTGCTCGCTAGCCTCCGCCGTGCTCACACAATCTCAAACTACTCTTCAACAAGGAAGAAAGACACGGTTTCCATGGTAACTGCCGCGTCAGCTAACCTACTTTTGCATGAACGAAGGACATTGGTGGAGGAGAGAGAGGTGTATGGTATAGATACATAGAGGGAATCAACACACATACTACATATTAATTATATATAATCTGTTTCCATAGCAGGTCATGAAAGAACTCAAATGTGCTTGTGCTTTGCTGAGAAATTATGTAATCAATCAGTGTATTCATTGATAGAGAGATAAGCAGTGTATGAATCATAATTGATAACTATAAGTGATGAAGATTGGACTATGACTATATAATTACTATTTCTTCAGTACCAAAGAATAGTCCATTTGAGCCTATTTTCATTACTAATGACCACAAAGTCCAAATTTAATGAGAAATGAATTGCATTGCAGCAATAATCATGTCCGCTCATTGCTGTTGTTTATTACAAGAATTAAACTAAGAGTATAGTATGCACAACATAAAAATACAAAGCATAAAACACTAACAGCTCACTGGAAGCACTTGAAAGCCTTGACTAACACACCTCGCCAAGCCTTTAGCACAATTGGCAAGAAGCTGCTCAGCGTGCAGCGATGTGCCAAAAGGAAACAATTTGTTGTTCACGAAAATGAGATAGAATATATCTCAGGTAAGACAATAAATTCCAAGCTGTGGCACAAAGAGCCTCAGCAAGCTGAGTCTGCACTGGCCTCCACTAAACATGCAGTACTTCAACACACCGTTCCTCCGTGTGCTATATTCAAGTACTGTTATATGAATGGACTGGATGAATGAAATGTACAGAACAGTGTTCAAGTGCATACAATCATAACATTACAGGACCGAATAATGCTACAGCTTTTGGTGTATCGTTATTGAACAAGTTGGTGACCTCTGACAGATCCGTTCAACCCTTCAATCTCCAGAATGTGAGTTACCTTCCCCGACTGATGTGCTTACTACTTCAACAGCATCCACCTTTTCTCTGTTATTGTTAGTGTCATCCTCCAGGGAGGTCTGAGTATGCCTCTTAAATGGATTGAGAGGATTTTCATCCAATAATACGTTTTGTCCGCTCCTCGCTCTGGTTCCCCTCTAATTCTCAATCATTGCCTGTGGAGAATTATTCAAAAGCAGTTGAAACGCACTGGGCATACGACTAATATCGGTACGATAAAGAGAAAGAGAAGCAGAAAGAGCAAGAGAGTGAGAGAGAGCAAGTGTTTGGGCTTTTTGCCAGCACTTGTGGGCCTCTGCATTAGTGAGGCATTCAAAATCAGGGCTTGACAACAACACGCACATTTTTGCTGGCTAAGTTGCTGTGGCATTGCAATGTTCTGCAGCAATGGGTCTACAAATAGACCTTGAAGAAATGGCAGGTCTCTGTGGGCAAAATGCAAAGGGTGCTTCCTCTCACAACTCCAAAAAAGTCCAAAAAGTCATGCAGTTTCCCCATTGTTGCTGCGTCACACTTTTGAACTACACATTCTTTCAGTCTCTACATGTAAGTGTTAATAGCAAAATGTTGTCACTATGAAATAAAATACTTAAACCTATGCATTAAAAGCACTTGGGGTCTTCTTTTGAAATACATTGTAGTGTACAGCATTTTCAGTGTGTGACTAATCAATATAAACCCTGAGGTTGCACACACACGATCTCCCTTTTCTCATTTAATGCATAAACACTCAAGCAGCAGCTTTTCGTCGTGGGTGGTAAATAGTGGGTCCACCCCTCACCCAGGAAGGCGTCGTTTCACACTGACACACAAGGACAAGCGTATACACTCCCTTTCCCTCTGGCGCTGAGTGTGAGACTAGAGCAGGTCCGAACAGGTTGACAGGCAAATCAGGCCTGCAGTCACAGCTGACACACACACAGACACACACGCACACATGCACGGAACAGTTTTTATATGTCTACATTATCTATGGCTGCCAGTATGTATTGTATCTATGAATTTCAACATTTATATTTACATTTGTCATTTAACAGAGGACTTTGTCCAAAGAGACTTACAATAATACATTTTGTCAACAATAGGGAACCGACTGTGCATCACAGCTTTCGTCAGCTTACCAGATGTGCACATCATAACTTTCTAAAATCCAATCTGAATCATAAAAGAACCTATTCAATCATTTTTAAATAACCTATCTTTAGCAGTGTATAATGGCAGGTTGTACTTTCTGTGGTTACACTTTACATAATCCTATATAATCCATTTGGATTATAGAATAATATGTGCCATGTTTAATGTACATTTTTGTCTGTAACATTTTCAGTATTATTATTTGTGAGTAATCAAGAATTTAAAGTCGACATTATGGGGATTTACAAAAACGAAACTGGTATTTCTGAGAGGAAACACGTGGTCCAACTTTGGCCACCAGGTGTCACTAGAAACCCATGTTTTCGAAAGCATGCATGTTTCTGAGGTTACTAAAGGGTGTCTGCGACTGTCAGGTGAGTACCACAAGGTGAGATATTCGTCTTATGCTCTCTCCAGAAGAACACAACAGCAGGAAGCCAAAGATATCTAACAAAATTAGCCTATTAGAATATAAAAAGTGCAAAAGCTTAAACTCGGGTGAATTCTCCAATATTTTTTTTAGAATACTGACAACAATCTTTAAGGATTTATTGAATTAATGCTCTTGAGGATTAAATAAACTGTAAATTAAAAATGTACTGCTCCTCAGTCTGCTGATACTTGTACGTTTGCCTCTTTTTGTGAGATTAAAGATACATTTCAACATGCTCCCAGGTGGCTTTAAAGGTGTTACACCAGCTCTCCTCTTACATATTCTTTACCAGATTTTTGTAGCCAAATGACAGAATGTTGCTTGTGAATTCAGCAGGCTGTTTTCAGTTGAACTGTGTAAAGTGTGGTTGGGTTGTTTGCAGCTGATGTTTCTCAGTGTTTGCTGAGTCTCTCTCTCTCTCTCTCTTTCTTTCTTTCTTTCTTTCTTTCTCTCTCTCTCTCTCTCTCTCTCTCTCTCTCTCTTTCTCTCTCTCTCTCTCTTTCTCTCTCGGGGTCTTTATCAATCCGTCTGGGGCGAGCGCGCGCCGCATTTCTGATCGGCGCGCGGATGATGATGATGATGAGAGCGTGACCTCACCGCTTTCTGCACAGCTGCTGGAGAGAGGGGGAGACGCACACACACACACTCACACACACAAACACACACACCAGAGAAAGGAAAACACACAGAGGCAGACGGAGGACTACAGGGCAGCTGAGACTTTTCAGAGGAGGTGACTGCTCGACGCGCGAGGACTCCGTTGCGGGGCGTCCGTTGGCTGCTTCCCGCCGGTTTGCCTCCCAGAATGTTCTGTGCTCCCGGTCCATTTTTACGGTATAAGAACCAGTCGCCGCGGCGCCCCCAAGGACCGTGAAGCCCAGATGCTCACCCTCTCCGCCGACATGGACGAGTCTTCGTCGTTGCTGGATCTGCTGGAGTGCTCGGTGTGCCTGGAGCGCCTGGACACCACGGCCAAGGTGCTGCCGTGCCAGCACACCTTCTGCCGCCGCTGCCTGGAGAACATCGTCAGCTCCCGGAACGAGCTCCGCTGTCCGGAGTGTCGCATCCTGGTGGACTGCGGAGTGGATGACCTCCCGGCTAACATCCTACTTGTTCGCCTCCTGGACGGTATCAAGCAGCGGCCCCAGCGAGGGAGCGGAGGAAGCGTAGGGGCAGGCAGCAGGCATTCCCTGGCCGGGGGCTCGCTGCAGGGGTGTGCAGCCGGGATATCAGCGTCTCCCCCGGGCAGTGCAATCAGAGAGCTGCCTGTAGCCACAAGGAGCTCCCCTGTGAAGGTTGGTTACTTTCTTACCATTTACGATATGTGCCAGGCTTCTTATCTACAGAGCACATAAACCCAAACCTGTTAAATTTACTTGTAAATTAACAAAACCACGCACCTCCTTAAACGACATCATGTGAATGCTTCTTAATTTCCTTTCTTCTGTCATGTCAACATGATGGCAACTTTCAGTCAGGTTCTCTTGTACTGGTCAGTATGGTGGAGGCAGATCTGGAGGACAGTTGTCATCCTGTACAGCTGAACTCGCTCCAGACATGGGGAACAGTGTGTTCAGCACGCTGCCCCACACATACACCCTGATCCCCAGCTGTTGTGTGGTTCTATAGAGGAGAATGTGTTCATGCACTCTGTAGATTACTTGATAACTGGGATTAATTAAAAAAGTCCAAGTTATGGAACAAAGGTGCCAGGAAAGAGAATTGCTGCACCATGTCCATGATATTTTATTGGACAGAATAATTGTATTGCTGTGGATTTCATGATGTTGATTCTGACTCATGCATATTGTTGTCTGTTTGGTCAAAATGTCACAGCTTTGTGTTGTCTCTATTGCTTTGGCATTATAATGAAGGTGTCGCCTTTGATACTCCTGAGGTATAATTAGACTGGAGTCAGGGTGAGAGGACAGGAGATATAGAGGCTGACTGAGAGGGTAATTTGCCTGCGTTAATATAGTTGTCATTCTCCCGGTGAAGCCCAGTTCCAAAGCTCAATGGGTGAGACCCTTGTTTACATGCTCTGCAGTGCCGCTGGAATGTGAGATGTGTTGAAGAACGCAATGTGGCAAGGAGACAGAACATGTGATGTTATCAGCATGGTTGATACTCAGTTGCACAAAAAGCAGCTGTGGTGCGATTGAAATATGCGGAAGTCTCGGTGATATCAAATGTGTAAAAGCAACTGTCAGAATATTTTTATAACCTATGAAAGGTCAAAACCTAAGTTTTTTCTAACAGTCTCTTGCTAATTAATATGGAAGGACGTCAAAGTGTGTCACGTGAGCTTGTCCGCACCACCCTTGGGCCCTAACACTGATGATCCAGCATTCCCTCTACTGGCAAACTGAAGCAAAGTACATGTAAATGATAGATAACAATAGTGTTATGAATCACCATATCATCAACTGCATCTGACTCATTCAAACTGGTGCCAGACTTCCTATTATACATCCTCTAATATGAAATACTGGATTGTTTACTGAGAGATGTGCATCCATATTGCCATGTACGCCCAGCTAATCAACATTTAAATTCAATATTTTGTTAATAGTCCATGTCAATCCTCTGCATTCAACCCTGCATTAGTCTATATGTGCAACTAAACATCCACTAAGAGACTAAATAATGACTGTCCTGTTGATGTGTGCCATCACTCCAATATATCGTCTGGACCTTTTTATTTTCTTCACATGTACATCAACGTATGTTCACACAAGATGTGGTTATCTATTCCTGGCTGCAGTTAGTAATCAAAAGAAATATTGGTATTTCTCTCTCACTTTTGTAAGCCACAAGTTCACAGCTGGAAGAGGCTGGAAAGCAATCAAGACACAGAAAGACGAGATGATGCACTGCAAGCTAGAGCATAAACTTAACACAACTGTTGTTTACTGACATCTAATTTTAAGTGAAGAGGTTTACTTGATTGCTGCTCTTACAATTGATTTTTCATGACCTGAACGATTGTTCCACTTTTCCCACTCGTTGAAGTTGAAACATCGACGCACTCTCTTGCATGAGGGGGAGGCAGTGAGACCGTATTTTGCCGCATCCTATGTAACTTGCAAAGTGTGCATATAAGACTGCCCAGATAGAAGGCATGAAGTTAACATGGTGCATTTAAGGCTTTTTTTTTAAGTGACGACGGCTGTTCTTTCCCACTGCAAGTTTCACATTTAAAAATGCAACGAATAGAGTCAGGTAACTGCAAGGAAATAGTAGCTTTAAACCGAGCAATGACCTTTTCTCTACCATAATCAAGTGTCTTTTGCTCCTAAATCTAACCAGACCTCAACCTTGAAACATCTTAAAACACTGTTTTTTTCAGCTTTGAATTTTAAGCACTGATCCTTCATTTCCATAAAACATGGATGTCACGACTGTTGAAGGAGATTGCGTGGTATTTGGATGCATGTTCTCCAGAGACGTTAATTGGAAGGATTGCCAGATAACCTGCAGGCAACATTGGACTTTGTTGTGTGCACTGCATGCACCTTGAAGTGTAAAGGTTAAACACTGAGCATGAGACACAATAGTGTTCCCTACATACTTTTTCCTGTAACTTCTTAAGACGGATGTTTTCTATTAATCAAAGCTCATCTTGTGATGTGTGTTTTCTGCTTCATGCAATGAGATCTGTTTGCCCTCAGCAGTTAAGTGACTTCCCATTAAGATGATGGTGCAATGAATAATCAGCCTAACAAAGGTTATTGTCATCAGCTTCCACCTCCCCCTCTGTAAAACACGACTTATCAGGCGAGCTGGCCATTGATTGATGCAGTGGAGCGCTTTGCTGTGATGAGGTGCACCAGCAGTGAGCAGTCACTCATTCATGGCGATGAACAGGAATCCAAATCCTCAGTGACATTTCCACTAACACTTAACACTCCATTCCCATTCACTCAATATGCCTTACATCAGAGCCAGGCAAGGTGCAGGTGTATATGAAAGGTGTTAAAAGCACACACAGGAGTAATCCTGTTAATATTAAAACTGCAGAAAACTCATTAACAGGCTTTCTAAACAAACACGTTTCATTAAGTCAAATGTGGAGCCTCATAATATTTTCTAGTATGACTTAATGAGCATTTAATACATTTATCAATTAAGCACTGCCGGAATGGGAAGAAGAGCACATGCGTGCACGCTCACTCACTCTGGTCTTAGCTGTGGCCAGACTGTTTGTTTTAGGGCCCCATTGAGAGAGCACTCCACTGTGGGTGTTGCCTTTATTGCCAGTGAACACACATGCACCTATAACCCATTACCCTCTGCAATCCCCTGCAGCCACTTTGCCCAAGTCTCTCCCAGGCTCCCTTGAGACCAACACGTGGTGACGAAGGCGTGCATTAATCTCCTCTAACAGTGAAGTATAGGGTGTGTTTGCCCCCGTGCGCAAAAAGAAAGCAGGGGTCTTGCAAGGGGAGTTAAATCTGACACACTTAAACAGCACTACCGCGCACAAACTTATTGAAGGAGTCAAACAGGTCAAACAGAACACTCGACATCAGGCATTAAGGGTTGTCGATAAATGTGTTGCTATGGAAATAGAAGAGGGAGACTTGCTGAGTCAGCAGCCAGCCCAGCTTTTTCCTCTGGTGTTGGTGCACTTTGGGCTTCATGCGCCTTCTTTGATAAGAGTTTATCAAGGCCACTCTTTTCCTGCACACTCCAGTGACAGCAGAACAGGCTGTAGAACATAATTATTAACATCTTCTTTTTCATATATAATGTATCTTTGACCAACTATTTACAGAGGACGCTGTATATTACCCTCAGTCAGAGGTTTGCAGCTTGGCCGAGAGCAGTTATAATTTCTTGTTTGTTTGAATTCTCTATCATGAACAAGTATAATCAGCCACTTTTTTAACTTCAGTTGAGCTCACTTGGATGTGGTCAAGCAAGCCCTGTGTGGCCGACTGGTTTATTCTTGTCACATGACCTGTGGTGCGATAATTGCAATCGAAAAAGTTTTCTGTTTTGGGGCGAAGCCGAACATGCTGTGAAACAAGGTGCGTTGCAACTCGTCTGTTAATGGGACGAAATGATTGTAATTGGTCCACTGCTGAGTGAGGATGCTATGACCGGCAACCACGAAATGGCGAAACACAGCATTTTGAATCATGGTATGTTCACATAAGTGCTTAGTACTTTGTCCGTACTAATGGCTCATCGAGGGATTGGTTTTGCTATTATCATGTCATTTTGCTTGTATACTGATGCCAGGTCAACATGATCGTTTTAGCCAATAATATTACTTCCGCTGTCTGCAGCAGGTCTCTCCACATTTAGAAAAGTGTTTTTCTTCCAGTGGGAGAAAGAATCTTTGTAGGGATGGTTTCCATAATGCTGTCTCTCACTTATAATGAGGATGGGAAATGGTGCCTTTCTTTTGTAGCTCCTCTCTACCTAATCAAAAGCTTTATAATGATGCCTCATTCACGCTCAAATTCACACTCCGTTGGCAGAAAACCCCAAAAAGGTGCAAAGCTGCTAACACATTCCCACACATTGAATTCATCATTCGCAGGGGTACGAGTTCGGTCGGTCTTGCTCAAGGACCCTTCGACAGATTCTCTGTAGGAGCAGGGGATTGAACCAGGGACCAGAGACATGACGCCCCCATGATGACAATCTGAGCCTGTCAGTTACAAAGACTAGCACTCCTTACTTTGATGTGGACAAATGCCCCATTGCAAACGTTTCATACTTGTCATAGTTTTAGGGCGAAGGAGGGGCGATACGCAAACACCAAGGATTGCCCACAAATCAGCACCGTAACCGGGCAGATACAGGGCTATACAAGCCTGTGATGATGACTCTCTGAAGTCGCCATGTGCAAGCATTATAAAAGAATGAATACATGTTACACACACACACACCCAGACCCCCCTGACAAACACTTAAATCCATGTGCTGCCATTGAAGTAGTAGTTAAAACCTGAGGACGATGCTCTGTTGCTTCTGGATATCTCAGATATGCTTCTGTGTGGGTGTTTATGTGCACGTAAGTTGCAGAAGTGTGGGTGCATGTTGGAGTGTGTTTACTAGTTATATTGGTGTTGACACAAGGTACAATTGGACTTGGAATGTTTTGCAGTTGAAACAATTTTCACGCCAAAAAAATAAAACACCTCGTTAATATTGTATGTTCTTATGTGTGAGGCCTTGAGAAGCCTCTTTTTTTTTTAAACCTTTAAGATATAAGATGGTAATAGAAATACTGTAAATGTAAATTTGATTGATCAAATCTGATATTTATATGAAGATGTAAAAATGGTCCTCTCATCTGCACCAGCTACTTCCTCTAGTATCCTCTTTCTTTACATCACATGTACCTACAGATATGAAGATGGGGCAGATGATGGATTGATGAACGGAGGAGACGTGGTGGTCAAGGGTGGTTTATGGTTCTCTAGATGGTTTGATGAGTTAGTGTGTGTGTGTTCTTTAGGTTGGGGGATGCGAGGAGAGCTTGATGCCTAATGGGCATTAAAGCCTAAACAAGCTTTGGAGCTTGACTGCTATTCCCACGGGTTTATGGGTGGAATCCCATCACTCCCATCCCCCCCGTCACACAAATACGCACATGAGCATACACACACACATTAGGTTAAAGGGTTAAACCCCCCAATACTGCTGCCATTGTTATTATGGAGATGAGGGTGAGATGTCACTGGTCACCGGTCAGGCCGACACATTTTAAACAAAAGGATGGCGGCATTTTTTAACGATGAAGTTACAGTAAAGCATGTCACCATATACATGTAGACACATCACATGTTATACATGTAGAGTTCAACAGAGGTTAGAATTCATTGTTGCAAGGACATCAGTTATGTATATCATCTGGGCAGATGTTCTATACAGTTAGCTTCTGTTTCAGGTGTCATTATTTCACTTTCCCTACTGTTGCTTATGAAGTCAATGTGAATCTTCAGCCATGGTGAGCACAGTGGCCTGTGAAGAGGGTTGTTGCTGCTATCAAAAATCGTTTTTGAGGCTGCAGCATACCTCCTAAATCCCGCCCACCATGTTCTCAGATGGGACTTTTGCCAAACTAAAAGCTCAAAGTTCACGCTACTTACATATTTCAAATATGGTTTCTGTCTATTTCATTATTTGTTATCTCACTGATGTAGTTGCATGTGTTCTTTTCTTGTAATACGTTAATTAGTT
>CAAKHC010002292.1:0-14801 GCA_901007825.1 Macroramphosus scolopax
GGGGGATGTGGTTCAAGGGTGAGTCATGTCGCTGCCACTGAGATAACAAAATCAGCAACATCTGTTTGACGAAATTGGTTTTATCAACTTTGCTTTTACATATCCATTTAATGATCTGTTTGTATTTGCATCTCAGACACATGCTTTACTTGCCAAACATACATAAACTTCCTTCATTAATACGACAAACACTTTAACATGTTCTTCACTATTAACTACAAAAGAGTGAAATAGATCCCCTCAACCACCTGCAGCGCTCCCTGCACAGTGTCAGGTTTCGTGCTGATTAAGGATAAAGTATAAGCACCTTTTTGCATTTCAATCGTTTAGGTTGAAGCAAGTCTGCAAGACAAAATCTGCCTGTAACTTGTTGTGTAACATTGCGAGCAGTCAGACAGACAAACAGAACTATGGTACGGGGAGGTAAATATACACATTTTTATGATGACATAATAATGCCACAATAAAATGAGGGACCTTCCCATCAGTGGTGGAATTTCCTTAAAGTGCTGAAAGGAAATCCTCTCCCCCTTTTTCTTCCCTGTGTGATTCTGCAGTTGCTTCTGTAACCCACCTATTGATCTGCGGGTCAGCTCCGTGGCTCTTCATTTGCTAAACAAGGACTCCTGAGGAGGTCCGCGGTGTAAGACTGAAGACCAAACTGCAAACCCTCAGCTCAAACAAAAGCCAGTGAAATGCAAATACAAACAGCGGCTTTTACAAAGTTAGCTTCAGTTTGACATTTCAGCACCCGAGCTACAGTTGTTTAGCCAACCATGTGGCAAAGGACTAAAGGCTGAATACATACCAAAGGTATATTTAGAAGGAGTATGAGGGCCACAGGGCAGTGGAGACTTCCATTCAGTTACTTTATATCAGACAAACCTTAGAACAAAATCCATCTGTTTAGTCTCTGAGATTGGAGGGTAGGTTGAAATATTTCTTAAATGTATTGTGCAACGCTACTAGTTCCCCTGTTTCAAATCATCATAGAAACACACAAACCTACAAGGCCGCATACAGGAAACCACCACATTTGTGAAACTGCTGTACCACAGGAAAAAAAAAAACGAAACAGCGGAGCTTCTCAGAAGAGTGTCAGTTGTAGAATTTAGCAGGTAACTGAGGGATAACATTGGCATTTACACGCAACACACCAGTCTGGTAGATATGCGAACAGGCTTTGCTGTTCTGAAAAAGTAATTCATTTCAGTATTTGGGTTAAATTCTGCAGGAAAAATGCAGCTTGAGATGCTACGTAGATGTGATCGATCTATAAAAGATCGTCAAAATAAAGAAAAACTCAAAGTGCAAATTCAAACTGACCGAAGCGGCAATTCTCACTTTGGTCTCGCCAAGTACGCTGCACCGACCACGGACCCAATGTTAAACCGTGTCCCATCATGCAACATGTCTTTCACTGCACTCTAAATGCCACTGCATGGTGGCTGGTGTGGGTTTACACAGTGATCTCACTGGACTTTGTTAGCAGATGTGCTGCAGCGCTACCACAGCTGTGCACTCAAAGCCTACTGCAGCTGTTCTTACTGTTTCAGTTGACACACACACACACACACACACACACACACACATGCACGGATGCTTGACTTGTAATTTTTGAGTTACATCAAGTGCAAAGTAGAAGAATGTAAAAAAAAAAAAAAAAGACGAATTTGTCTGTTTGCAGTGTTTTTGACGAAATTTCTACGTTACACAGCTTCTTTTCAAACTAGCCAAACTTCCAACATTCTGTCCGACTGGAACATCTCGACTGATGATTCACTGATGCGTTTAATCTATCAGGTTACATGAGCACAGATGGCCCTGCGTGTCCAGTCAAATAGGCTTTTTCTCCGGTTTCATTGAGAGAATGTCGAACCCCCGTCATTAACCCAACACATTATTGCAGGAGGACGCATCCAGTTGCATCTTTCCAAGATGGCACGTTACAACTCCCGGACACATTGCACGTGTTCACTCAGCAGAAACAAAAATGAGAAGGAAGGTATGAGAACTCAATACACAATGAGAGCTGGTGGAGTCTACAGTTGCAGGGATCCTGCTCCATCTGGAACACGGAGGCCCGTTGACATAAAGAGATTCAATCCAGTCACACATGTTGCTAAGATTTACAATCAATGAAAAGAAATTGATTAATTTGTAATTCATTCTAATATCTTGCTGTTATTTAATTATAATTAGATGAGCTCAGTGTGTCCGAGAAGTCAGTTTGACTCACAGCTGTAAGTCAGCTGTTCATTACTTTCACTTGACTTGTCTGGCTGATAATCTCTGCGTCACATGAGGATTTAGAGCTGTGATCAATGCAAAGCATCAGGAGGTGCTGCTGTTTGTTTCCAAACTGTCCTTCATCACAATACCGATCAGTGCAGTGTAAACAAGTCTTCAACCCGGATGTGAAAGAAACCAAAATCAAACCCAAGGCTGCAAATCATAATCTACTAGTCTAGTCAGCGTTTTTTGGTTTAACATGACAAGAAATTTGATGATATCACTTCAGTCCGGGAAATTGTGATGCAAGATTTTCACTATGTTTTGATCTTTTATAGGCGAGTCCATAATTGGAAGAAACAATCAGTAGATAAGTTCATGTAGAAAGTGTTCAGTCTATTAAATCAAGTTCAATACTGCTCGCTAACTTAAGAAAATGTCAAAAATAAAAGTTTGTTTTTGTTTCCGTGAACCATCAAGTTATCAGCCTGTCAGTCTTCTCATCATTTCTTATGTAAGTGGGGGAAATCTTTTTTTTGAACAGGAAACTCACGATCAGTCAAGTGTCACGCTCTCAGCCTGCAGGCACCCAACAGATATCACCTGAAACCGCCTCACGCCCTGCATGCATGCGGTACGTATTCCACATGAGCTACTTTTGCACAGTTAGTCAAAACAGCAGTTAGATAAAATTCCACAAGCAGAAGCCGATGAATGTGATCTCTGGGAAATCTCTTTAAATCTCTTTACATCTTGTTATCTGGGGTTCTCATCCTTTCTCTCTGTCTCCTGACATGCTGCTGCAGGGGCCTGTGGCAGTCGACCAGTCGCAGCTCAGCCTGGTCGCAGGCTTCGACATGCCACCCCTCCCCTCACTTGAGGGGGAATCAAACAGGGTGTGTGCAGGAGGAGGGGGACACAGAGACACTAGGGGGGGAGGATGTTGAGGAAATTACCAGTGATCAGGTTTTCAGAGTAAGTTACACCAGTAAATAAATAAAGTGATCTCTGTCTCTGGAACTGACAACCAAGAGTTTCCCTCAACTCCGGTTTATCAAATGCAGAATTTTCAGTAAAGCAGCTTTCTGGTTCAGGATCTGATTCATCACTCTGACATTGTTTCTGCTCACAGGGCTGCCCAGAGGAAAGGATTTACTGTATTCATTGAAACAGCACGAGACATTGTCCAAGCACTGCATCACAGAAACATTTTATAACTTTCATTCAGCAGAAGTTGAAAACTCTCTGATCTGACTCCTCACTGGAGCCAACAAACAAGACGACTCACTCATCCTTCTGACTGCTGTTTACATAATAAACTTCACAGCTAACACTGTGTTGTAGAAATGCCTCCGCTTCGTCGTTAAATAAACTTTTGAGTTTTACAGAGCAGCCCTGCAAACACCACCCACCTACAGGACACTCAGACTGAAAGCTGCCCTTTGAGATAAAGCTGTGAATATGAAGCCAACCAATCCTCTGTTGGATTGGCCTCATAGAAACATTTACATGACAGTTATAACCTTTGTTTATTCTCTTGTTGTCTTTAGGCTGCATCCCATTTCAAATTCAAGGCATCACTGGGAGACAGACGGAAAAAAATGAAATAACAAAAAAACTTAGTTGGAAAAAAATCAGTGTGTTAGTGTTGCCAAAGCAGAATCCTTTGTGAATTAGCAGATAACTGTAATGAAGTCAAGTGTTGTAATTCTGTCTGTCCTGTCAGATGCTGCTTATAACGCAATGGGAATTAAAAAACCAAACAGGTGCGACACCACTCACATGCGTTGATCCGGGTTGAGTTGCCGGTGCATGGCCAGAGAGAACCCGAACAGGCTCCCCGGGTCTCCGTCTTTCCTGATGACGTTGCTGGTGTCCAAGTTGAAGGCGAGCACCAAAGCTGAGTTCAGAGCATAACAAAGTGCTGCATGCACAGCACAGCGTCTCCCATGCGGCCACATCGCAGCCTGGTCCAGGTGAGTCTTACAGCGGGGAGTTCGAGTTCCTTCACACCGATGCTTCTCTCCCCTCAGCCGGTGCAGAGTGAAGGGAGAGCGGGCTGGTTGATGGTTGTTTCACCTGCTCCACAGCGCCCCCTCCGGTCACCGGCTGAACATCGACCCAAAAGAGCAAAATAAAGGATGTTTAATCTACTGAATTCTTAGCAAAGTATTTAATTTGAGAAAACATACCAGCTTTCTCCTTTTGTTTTTCTGTTCCAACAATGAATGCCTGTAAGACCAAAACGTTCTATTAGTTTTAATCCTGAATATCCTAATGCATTGACATTATTTCCTTTGATTACCGAAAGCAAAGTTTGATCTGTCAAACTCCTTATGATGAGAATACTTAAAAAAACAAGCAGACGAATGGAACAGCCAATGCACATAATGAGGGGTTACATTCTAGTTGTGTTGAGGCAAATAAACAGCAGGTTGTCAGCTGGACAAATAAACCACCTCATGTCAGGCAGACGAGGAGACAAGCAGCTGTAGTCAACTGAAAGTCTGAAGTAAACTAAGGGTTGGAATTTCAGCCAGTAACTGATTTATGTGAAAAATCACACAGACGCATTATTTTGGTTTTGAGGGTAATCATCCATCTGACACAAAGTAAATAAAATATTAATGTGTGCTCTCATCAGTAACATCTGCTGAGTGGTGCAAACAGGGGCTCTGCTAATTAATAAATAATCACTTCACAATAAAAGACCTCAGTTTGACCTTCATCCCAGCACTGATTTCATGTCAAAAAAGCTTGTTTTCTAGTTTTGGTGATGGTTGGAACTTTCATAGATTTGAAGATCGGTGGCTTCTAGCTTCCAGCAGAAGTGGTTTGAGTCACTGTGTGTTATCTCCTGCAACCTGCAGGGGACACAACACAGCTTCACTGTTCCGCTCGCTCACGTTTCTCAGTATATCTGCTGGTGTTTGAGGGGCAGAGTGAAGGTTGAACCAGACACAATCACAGTGCACAACGCATCACAATGAGGGCATTGTCAAAGTGTGTGTGTGTGTGTGTGTCTGTGTGTTTCTGTAACTTTGTGTGTCGGCAGGCGGGAGCTGGGGGAGCAGCAGGGCCTTTAACCACATTCCTAATTGCAGCAAATGACTCTGGAGTCTCTAATGTCAAATATGTGAATGGCATCTCTGTTGCTGTGGGTTTGGTGACAGATGCATCAGACTTCAACGCTTCACAAGTCTTTTCACTGATGTAATGATCTCTTACATCCTCTGACTGCTTGCAGAAACCGTGGCTAATTGTTGACGCTTGGTTAAAAAATGAACGGCACGCTGTCGCTCATACACGCTGACAAGATGTAGTTAGTGAGGCTCAAAGCTGCTGAGGTGGTCATTCACTCAACGTCTAATTGAACTGCTGTGATTGGCTGAACTTAACAGTACTGTTATACATCTCTACATTGCATTGTGATTTTAAAAGACAAGACTAACAAATCAGATTTACATCGAGTAAGTAAACTATTGCTTCAGAGGCTTGTTTATACGACTCCTGTGTGTCCCTGTGGGCAAACTGGTGTGTAACCACCTTTACCTGGGCTCAACCAAGCACACAGACAGCACTTTCATGTCCACTACCGCCCTGGGCAGGTGGGGTAATATGAGCCGACAGAGGGGGTGGACCTGCCCTGCCTGGTTTTTGTCTCAGGTCAGTGAGAAGAGAGAGATGGTGCAGGTTGTGTAAGTGGACCCCCGCAGGTGACGAGGCCGTTCTTCAAAGATTAGCTGCACTTTATAGGTCAATCTGCTGGCCAAAGTCTCATCTGAGGGTGAAGAATCTGAGCCTTTTTCAAATGCTACCTACTGTTGAATGTAAATACAATAAACATTTGCACATCAGCAGATGTCAAGCAGTTAAAGGTAAAATATTCTATCTACCTTTCAATTGATTCAACAAACCTTGCAGCTGTAGAATCAAATATTTTAGCAAACACATGTCTTACATACATTTTCGAAATTCTAACTCATTGGAATAACTGATGAATCTGTGCTATGTGTGATATATTGATATAAAAAAATGTAATTACAACCCTGAATTTCTCCTTTATTTGTCACGTTTGCGAGGCTGTTTTGTTAATGGTCAGATTTCACTGACTTTTCTCAAACTATTACGTGGTAACAGCTCTGAAACGCCGTGACAAAGAAATGCCGGATCCTCGAGTTTTAGCAGTAATGAACTCCAACATAGCAGAGAGTGATAGAGGAAACCAAGCCCAAAGTTTAGGAGGGGCAAGGAAACCAAATACAGCTGGCACTTTGCCTGCTACAGTGCCCCACAATGCAACGTTATAACAGATGGACATTATTGACTTCCATAAAGGCTATAAATAATAAAAGTCTGGACACTAATGAAGCACACAAAGGAAAGTACAATAATGGAACATCATGCTTTAGTTCTGTTCCTCTGCTTCTACAATCGGAGGTCAATTTTGCACATAATCTGTGTGGTGATCGTACACAGAAGTGAGGATGAGAGCTCCCTCACTGCGTTGTGTTGAGGTGTTGGGATGCTGAGTGGCGGTAGGAGATGTGTCTGCATCAGTGGCTGTGTGAAGCACAGCGTTAAATCACACTGTGTGAATGTGGGAGCAGATGATCCTGGTCCTGTTGTGACAGTGGCACGGCCCTTTGTAGGGAGACCATCCGCAGTAAATCTGCTCCACTCCCCGCGCACAAAGGACTGCCTCCATTTATGGCTCCTGGGTGGGGGGTGTGCCGCTGAATCAACAATGAAGGGAGCGGGGACCTCGCAGACCTCACTGAATTCTTTCTCAGGCAGGCTGTGCGGATGACACAGGGAATTCTGGGGATTCCTCTGTTATCAGTGCAAAGTGAAGAATCATTTTTTTTTGTGAGTGGCCCCATCTTTCCACAAATAATGACATTTTTTTGATCACGATGAAACAAGGAGGTGTTCAGAGTATTTCCTTATTACAGTGGAGATTTCCCAACCAGCTGAGGACTCAGCAATGATCTGATTGAGTTAAGAAAAATACTATTTAGAGTTGTTTTCATGCAACATCAGCTCCGGAAAGATTAACTTTGTTCTGCCTTTCTCTTTTCTGAGTCCACAAGATTACAGGATTCAAACATAACAGTGATCTCAAAAACATCCTGACGTGAAGCGTCGACCATTTTCCCCTCGGCATCTGTTACAAGTTCAAAACTGAACACTTCCTTCCATTTGTTTTTGTCTTACCAGCCTTTGTTGTTAAAATTAACTCCTATTCAGGGCAAAAGCCAACATGACTAATACTTAGGAAACACGTGCTCAATCATGAACACCCTGGTGAACGTTTCCAGCTCCACTCGTGTCCGGACCGCTGCAGAGCAGAGAGGTCAAGGAACACTCGTTTCCATGTTTACAAAAAACACATGAGGTAAATGTATAGAAGAGCCTTGCTGACTCTGTGTTTCAGCCTATGGAAGAACAATGGATGAACCGATAAACCACCTACTGTTACTTCGGTTTGTTTCGAAGGCAAAACACGGAGGCATTTAAACTTTTAAGCCGAAGCTGAAGAAGTTGTTGTAATGTGATTTGACTAAAATGGAGAGTTGCCAAGGTGATGAATGCTCCAGTTCTCCCAGCAGGAGATCAGCTTAGAGGATCCACCTCCACTGAGCCAGAAACCTCTTGGGATCCTGTTGAGTAAAGTACCTAATGAAAACACATAACATCTGATTGACCAAAGCTTTATTGAAAACAGAAAATCACACAAAATTGAAATCCTCCGAAACTGTCCTTGTGTTTCCAATTTGACTGAGACAACATATAAGTAGCATATAAACATGATTCCTGGAGGACGGGGTTGCATGAGGAGATTGACTTCCAGTACAGTTTCCCTTCCGTGTGCATTACACTGTCATCACTCGGTAAAGGGCAGTGGCATCACTGCCGGTGCAGCCGAACTGTGTGCGATCATGTGATGATTTCTATGACTTCCTCCACTGAAGCCTGACTTCTATTAATGCTCCTTAAAGCTCAGCTCATGGTGTGCAATTGGATTGTGATTGCAAAGTTTTTGTTTGTCTTTTGAACCTCTGCAGCACACAAAATGCAAGCTAGTCGTTCAATAGCTCCTCGAAATGTCAGGGTGGTTAGCTTTCACAATGCCTTCCTGTTTTGGGCACTTTGATTCCTCAAGACACGATGTCAATATCAGCCTGTGCTGCCATTTGATGAGCACATGTTTTTTCTTCTTCCCATCCTTTCTAATGTAGACCGAGATCGTCTGGCTGTAATCAGGATCCACTATTGACTGCAATAGGCCCCAGAATAATTACATGGACTGAGCTGTACAGTTCATATAGGAAGAAGAAAGTCTCCCATACATTGAGTAAGTACTTTTGTTTGCTTCTTTTTTTCAAACATTTGAATCAATCTATTGTGTGCCACGTACACTCTTATCATCCACGAACATCATGAGAGATAAAAAAAAAAAAAGGGGGAAATTCTTTTGTGGCCAGTCAACTGCTCCTCACATGCATTTTTCACACGTTCAGAAAAAGGTTGTTAGAATGTTCAATCGAGTTAACAGGATTTTCTTATGTTGCCAACTGTGTATATTGTCTCCTTTTTACACAGAATAAACTAAGATGATGAACTGATAGAAAAGGTGCTTGATATGTTTAAAGTCTGACGAGGTACAAAAGGCCGGGTCAGGAGATGTCTCAAATCAAAACAGGAATTTGGAGTCCTCCGTCTGCGCCCTGTCTTCTGGCATAATTCTCACGTCATTGAACATTTGGAAGCTCCACCGCACCAGCTGCTCTGAAGCAGATGAGAAAACACTGACGTTATAATCGACATTATCACCATGAAATCAGGAATACTGAGGTTTGATGCTACAGGAACATGAACACACAACGACAATCATCTGTTTCATAAGGTTGGATGAAAAGGTAGAATAAAACAAATCATTACATCCCAGTCAGTGCTGCTCTGGCACATCCTTACATGGCCGTTAACTCTAGATACAGTTGTGGAAATGCAGTGTGTCATGACTCATCGGACCATCGGCCAACCTCTCGGACATGGATGACCATGACTCCACACACCTTGTACTCTTATCAATGACAATGATTAACCCTTTAAGCCATATTCCACATTACTACTGTCAGGCTGCAGATGCAGGAGGAAAATTGAGGAGAGTTTGTATTGGCAGAAGCTTTGTCCCGTCTTCAACAGCCTCTACTCAATAAACCGCCTCCATTACTTGGTGTTTGTATTTGTGCTTTGTGTGTCTGTGCTGGGAGACTTTTAGGACCGGCTATCATGTGTTAATGGATCCGAATGTATATACATTATTGGGTGGTTGTCTGTATTTTCATGTTGCACGAACTTTGGAAACAAATTCCCCGCAGGACCATTAAGACTGAACCAATGAGCTAAATCAATTTGAGTTTCGTGGAAATGGCCCTTTATCCGTGAGGTAAAAGGAAACTGAGCTTTGCCAACAATATGAAGAACTATTATAAAAGTGCCAATACAAATTGGTAGAAAAAAAAACATTTTTATATTCTTGCCCGGAAAACTGTAACGTAGCATTAAAAACACACTCAGTCAAAACCATCAGACGACCTCATCAACTGAACGTTTAATGAAAAGCATCGTGAATGGAGAAGATAATTGCTCCATTCTATTGTTCGACTAATTCATTACAGTAACTGGTGTATCTCGGCCTCTACGTGACTCTGGCTGAGATTCTTTCCCATTGGGGCTCTGGTGAATGAATGCAGAGGCTGTGGCCCACTAACGAGCAGCGACTTGCAGCCCCACACTGGAAGATCTGCCTTTCAGAAAAACAATGGGGCAGACAGAAAGCTCCCCGGACGGGAGATTGGAGTTTCACCACGTGGAAACCAGAGAAAACTCATCACGTCCTCACAGGAAAATGCACATATAAAGGAAAACAAAGATGTGTCTACATGAAAATGAATGATTGCTCATTCAAATAGGTTTTACATGTGAAAATGGCTTTACCAAAGCACCGGGGGTGTTACTGAATCAGTAATTGCTTAATGTCCTCTGTGGCTTTGCAGGTACTTTGTCTAGTCTGAGAAATTTACACATCAAGGGATGTCGGTTCGGTCTTGATGAATCCATTGATAACAGAAAGCCTGTGTTACAACGTGTCCAAAAAAATAGTCTCGTAAAAGACAGTAACTACAAGAGAGAAGACTCTGCATACCAGATGGACATAGTATCAACTACACCTGGATAAGATAAAGCCAAGTAAGAGACTATTGCAATAGTCTGCCTCTGTGTTAGCACGCCACATTGCTAAATATTCTGGTCGACAAACATAAAAAAAGTAGAAATCAACCTCTGATTGTTGAAGTTTATCTGAACAACAAATGCAATTGTTTCAATCTGGGTCAGGATGTGCTCGCTGTGAGAATTAAAGCAGAGGTTAAAGTGGGAGGCGGGCCTCCCCACGGGGGTTCCAGACAGTCCAGTGAACAGAAGGGAAAAATATTACATTAGTTATCATCGGGACATCACACAGAAAGGAAATATATGTATGTGATTTGGGTTATACTTTAGAAATGCAGTAGTTTGACTGTTAAGCTTCTTGATATTTTCGGTGTAGTCTGATCTTATGCCAAACAGCAACAGACACTCACTTGTTGAGTGTCTATAGGATCAAATAACTATGGGGGTGCCTGATTACAAGCTTTGTCTGAAGGGAGGCTCACTGACTTTGAAATCCATGAATTAAAGGGGAAATGCTACCATCTTGTGGCGTCAGACAAAAGCACCTCAAGCACCTCGTCTAACGACATGGAGCAGTAGTCTGAACATCACACTGCAAAAAGCGGGACATCAGCTCTTTGGGTCCACTGTGAAGTTGTAACGTTAAGAACCTCTTCACATGCAGCTGTGAAGTGTTGATGGCGGTTCATCTTCTCCACGTCTGTGACTGAGAGAAAACAAAACACCTGCAGGTCGGATTTCCAACACTTGAGGGCGCTGTCGCTTTTCTTCTGCCGTCGCCTCAACACCACCTGCAGGATCCGCTGTGTTTGAATTTTGGATGAACGCCTTTGTGTGTGATTCTTGATTGTTTTAGTCTTCTGAGATGTTAACAAAGAATGTATGATGTTTTATACGGGCTGCTGGTCCCCCAAAAAAACGAATTAAAATGCGATAAGGTGGAAGAATCAAACTAGACGACATGCACTGACATCGATGACTAATGTGCATTATGAATATGAATTTGAGCATGTGTATGTTTCACATGTGAGGTGACATCTTCTGTAGCTCTCAGCTGGCGTTGGAGGAGACAGAGACCTGTGCGGCCCGCTTGTTCGATCACAGTGTCCTTTTTTTTCTGATTCTTTTGAGATGCTTGATGTGAAACTGTCTGCAGACCTGAACGACTACCGGGGGGAGGACGCGGTGGGGAGTAGTCACTCGTGTAGCTCTTATTCATTGGTTGCCTCAGACTCAGTAGGTCTCCCTCTCACTCTCTCATAAATGCGCTCCCACCGCCGACCGAAGCAGATAATCACAGGCCACTGAGAGAGGGACACACCTTCTGCTGCGTTTGCCACAGTTTACACGGGGGATGAGCTTTGATTCCAGAGAAGGTGTCACCACAACAAGATTCGAGTCGTGTTTTGCAGTTTTGTTCATTTGCAAATTTTGCGCATAGGGTCCAACTCGAAGATGACTGGGGTTTTTGAGAATTTAAATACAGATATGCACTCGAACCAGATTACCTCAAGCAGTTACCACAGCTTGCACAAATCGCAGGAGTCCCCGACTCTGCCGGTGTCGACGGCGACAGACAGCAACTACTACAACAGCCAGCAGCCCGGCCACTGCGCGGGGTCTCCGTTCGGGCAGCTCGGCTCGTTCCAGTACCACGGCAGCGCCGCCAACACGGTGCCATACAACGCAAAGTCTTACGACCTTTCTTTCAACTCGTCTTATGGCGCATACAGCTCCTACGACCCCAACTCCTCTCCTACTGCAGCCGATACAGGTAAGGACAGTCTTCCTTTTTTATTCAATAATGAATTGTTTTTATCGAGGCCAGAAGTTTCCTATGGCGTGAAATATCTGGATCAAGTTGAATCATGTATAGCTCATAACTGGCTGGATGATTTGTATCTGGCCAAAATAATGACACATGCAATGACAATTTGTTTTTAAATATGTGGAAAATAAATATGAACACGTTTGCCAGATTTCTGCAGTATTATAAAATCATGATTAGGCCTAAATAAAGAGAAACACTAGGTGGATTCATATCGTCCAATGTCTAACAGGCGCCAGTGCAAAAAAAACGGTGTTCTGCCATACCCTTCATGCATAACACCAATTGCTTTTGAATGTTCATTCAGAGAAAGAAGAGAGCGAGCCCGAAATCCGAATGGTTAATGGAAAACCAAAGAAGGTCAGGAAACCTCGAACCATTTATTCCAGCTTCCAACTGGCTGCACTTCAGCGGAGGTTTCAAAAGACGCAATATTTGGCTCTGCCGGAACGGGCAGAGCTGGCAGCCTCCCTGGGCCTCACGCAAACACAGGTGGGTGCATCTTTGCTGGGAAAAATGTCCTCTTTATGTTTGTTAGCAAAAATAACGAAACTGTCAAATGTGGATTTTTGGCAGAAAAATATCGATTAATCAATTTTATTCTCTCTCAGGTGAAAATCTGGTTCCAAAACCGCCGCTCCAAGTTCAAAAAGTTGTGGAAGAGTGGAGAAATGCCTCCAGAGATGCCTACTAGTGAATCTCCCCCCTGCACGTCTCCGCCAGCTACTGCCTGGGACTTTCCACAGACTCAGAGAATGAACGGCATCAACTCAAGTTTACCTCAGAGCAGCAGCCCTCCCAACACGACTGCGCCTTCATCGTTTTTGGCGAACTACTCCTGGTACTCAAGCACGAACTCTACAACGCATCTGCAGCCTCCTCTGATGCAGCACCACCACAACTCCGCCATAAGTGCTGGAACGATATTCTGAGTGAAAATAAAAAAAAAAGAAGTGATCTGGTTTAAATCGGACAATGCTGGTGAAAAACTACCAATACCTTTATTTTACAGACCTCGTGTGTGCGCCGTGCGAAGTTTACGCAGTAGGAGAAGTCGATGGAGCCAGGCAGGCTCAAGGACCTTGCAAATAGACACAGATTTCTACAGTTATTTTTGTATTTATTTATTTTGTTTATGTCGAGGGATGACTGAACCACTATTACCCAAAGCATCCATAGCATGGGCACCAGCCTTCTTTTACACGGACGTCACTTTTTTGCCAATTCCTGCAAAATAAAAGCGGACACGCGGTCACAGATGTAGCACAAGTAAACTGTATCGTGCCTTTTTTCCACATGACCTCATTATGTTGTGAGATAAAACAGCTTTTGCATTTTTTTCTCCCCTACTCATCATGTCATTATCTGGTTTGAATATAATGGGGGGTAAGTGTCTCCACGTTTGTAAATATTTTACCAACAGCTTTTTCATGGCTCTTTTTTAGGCTATTGGTGCACATCCATTAACGACCATAAGCTACTGATTGTCCCGCCCTCCGATTTACTTGTATCACACTTAATTGTATTTTTGTCTTATTTATTTTAGCAGTGTTCCATATATGGCCACACGTTATTTAAATAAAAATGTTTCCTGTGCACATGCATCCTTCTTTTTTTCTTTCCTGCCATGCTGGAAAAAACTGTAAATATTTTCCTCATGTTGTTTTCTGCAGTTGGTCTGGCAACTAACAGCCTTGCATGCAGACTGTTATAATTGTGACTAATTTTATTTTTATTTTGGATTTTACACAATTTGTGTGCGGTGATCTCCTGAAATTGTTTTTGAAATTGTCATGAAAAGATATTCTTCAACAACAAGATTTGGATTTATGACAATTGTCCTCATATTTGGTACACTAGGTTAGTTACTGACTTCCTAGTTTAGTTTAATTCATTTATTTATTGGAGGAGGGACAATGTAAATAATATTTGACCTTCAAATAAATGAATCGGGGGAACAGACACACACACACACACACACACACACACACACACACACACACTTATAAATAATTCAAAGAGGTCAAGCTTTGATCCTCTTATTTGGACTCTTTGCCAGTTGTGGCAAGAAGACCATTATTTTGAAATTTTTTTTGGCGTAATCCTGCAAGACAGAAAAAAGGCACAAAAAGCAAAACCTCCTTGGCAGAGGTAAAACGTTTGTAAATAATTGCAAGAAGGTGTTGAGCTTCAAATAGTCTCTTGGGTTGCATTTCTTGTCTCCTGGGTCCGCTGACACATAACTAGCCGACCCGGGTTACAGGAAGGCGGCCAGAGGCAGAGACCAGGAGCTCGGCCGAGATGGGAAGCGATGCAACAACACGCCTTGGCATGTTGGAAGAGAAAAGGAGGGTGGGTATGAATGAATACAAGGTCCTCAGACTCCGTGGAGTCAGAGAGCCGCTTTCCAGACATTTTATTAACTGAGAGAGAGAGAGAGAGAGAGAGAGAGAGAGAGAGAGAGAGAGAGAGAGAGAGAGAGAGGAGCCAAGACAGCCCGAAG
>CAAKHC010002294.1:4838-17338 GCA_901007825.1 Macroramphosus scolopax
AGGCTAGTAGAGAATGTCCTTCTCTGTTTTTCACCATCCTATACTTCTTTCATTTAGCTACATTTGTCGCTGAATGCTTTCACGCAACTACACAGTCTTAGTGTTCACACCAGCTACCAACTGATCGAGCTAAAGCTGTCTGGCAACCGCAACGACAGACACACGAAGAACAGATTTCTGTAGCACAGAAATAAAACGGTTAGCCATGGGGCTACATGCATACTACATACCCACACCGTTATTGTTGTTTACATCCCCCTCCGCTAAACCGGTAACCGTCTGTGACATGATCTGCTCTGTTAATGCAAGACCCATGACTAGGTAATTTCTAAGAAGGGATCAAGTATTTCTAACTTTCATTCTGAATAAGTGGTTGCTACCAACCATTCTGTGTGTGAGAAGATTGAGAAGTCACATTTTCACAAATGTCAATCTGTAATTGAGTGCTTCTGCATGTCATCATAGGTTCTCATGAGGGAGTCGAGGTGTTGAAATCTGTAATTTCACTGATAGATGTCACTTCATCGTACACACTGATCCTTTGGAATTGGATGAACATGTTCCTTCATGTTCTCTGAAGAGTCTTGCCACCATTTGAGATTGAATTGCAGATATTCAGCTGAACAGAGCACTTTTTTTTTTAGATTGCATCGTCATTGCAACGTGTTTACACAAAGGAATCACAGGAAGCATCGTGGGTACACTGAATTGCTCACCGTGAAGCTTTGCTATTTATGAGAATATAAATATGCTTATATGCTATGCTATCTGTCAAACTCGGTCCCTAAATTCTAATAGGATTAGTTGAGAGAGTGACCAGACAAGCAGCAGCCGTTGTTTACTGCCTCTTGGTTTCATTTAAGTTTTTTCTTATTTCAGTTGTTTTTTCCCATTCTGATCTTCTCTATTACTACCTACACATGCTCCAACTTGAAATATTTGTTTGCTGAGAGACAAGAACTGTCACTCCATCTGTTTTTTCTATTTAACTCTCCATTCTTTTGTTAATCTCGTGTTTATAGTTCGCGTTGTCACTCTATTGTGTTCATCTGCAAGATCTCCTCCACTGTCTTTCTTTGACAGAAAGATTATAGGGAAGTCATCTGAATGAGAGCATTCTTTTGGCATTTCACAGGTACAGCATGATTATGCAAGACATGAGTGGGTGTCTCCTGCTTGAAACCGCCAACAAAAGTTGCCTCCTCCACAGTGACCATGCCCAGTCCTCTTATATGCTTTGCTTTCTCTCCTTTCTTCCTCGTGTTTCTTTCTTCTTATGCTGGAATTCAACCACGCAAATTCAGCCTGACTTTGAACAATGGTGTTGGTGTTGACTCAATGCCAGCGTAAGGACGGATTATAAAGGTCAAGCACGATGAACAGTCGTGTTTAAACTGTGTATTGTGACATAATCCAAGATCGCCAATGTGGTGTCTGGGACACCCCATGACACCTGCACGGAAAGTCTAACCTGCCCTGCCTAGTTTGAAATCCCTTGGATGTGTTCCTACACATGTCAGAGTAATCCTAGGCTCAGACACATCGACTGTATGTAGTATGTCAAGGTGCAAAGAGGTATTCTAGGTAATCATCACACAGTAGCAGTTACAACAAACAGCGATTATCATTATGGTTGACAGGATCTTGCTCCCTCCTCCCGGACAACAACGTATGAACTCATTGTCTCATTGCAAGTAGTTATTGCTCTGTGACTGCCTAATGTTATACGGTGACTATTGTGAAAGGCAAGAACATTGTGCAGTCTGACCCTGGCATTAGTTGTCCCATTTAGCCATCCTTAGTGTTAGACCGCTCATACTTTATGGAAGACAATAAACTGCTTTACACATACACCAACAAACAAACACAGTTATTTGTCCCCTTATGTATGAGAAGACAATGAGACATGACATTGGCAGCAATGTGGCCTCATCACAGCTGGGCAGTAGAGGGTTCAGACTTCAGTCAGAGGGCCCAGCTGGATGATTACTAGTCCACTGTTTTCTAACACTCCACACGCCCTGCCACCACAAGTCCATGTCTGTTTATTATACTTCCTCCAGCACAGTTTTTCTTCTTTTATTTTCATCCCAGTTTTCATTCTTCTGTTCCTTCAACTTCCCACTAGTCTGCAGTCCCTCCAAGAGGATTTACTGGTGTGCACCGCAGACGGATACCTCCATGTGCTGCACTGGGATGGGTTAGGCGGCAACGGATGCAAAACCATCTGCCTCACTACGATCCCGTTCTCACTAGACCTACAGTCTGCTCGAGGTTAGAACACTCATGAGGAGACACACAGGAGAAAAAGGCACAACTGATTCCAGATTGACGGTTTCAACAGAAGCTGCAAATCATTTGTCGATGTTGGGAAATCATTTACAAATAGTATCAGATGAGCAACTTTGCCTTTTCAATATCATTTGAATGTTAAATTCTCTCAGTCACCCAAAAGTACATCACCATAATATGGCCTCAGTAGAGCTACATTCTATTACACAATTTTCTTTTTTACATCCCCATCATCAACTTTATCATTGCATGCACTTCAACCTCTGAATGTGTTTCTGTGTGAATAGGTGGTCCCTCTATAGACCTGGAGGGTGTGTATATCCATTGTATGGAGTATTGTGTGACACTCGATGGCTTCGCTGCGGTACTGAGTGACGGACGCCTGGGCTTTATCACACGGCTCAGCAACACCATCACTGCAGACGTAAGGATACTTACAGACTTAAATGCTCACTATTGAAGTCAGAAGATCTATGCAAACTGTATCTTATCTTTTGAAAGCTGATCAAAGTCTGATTAGTTGTGCATTAGTTGATTACTTGCAGACAGCATGCTGTTTTGTACCGTTGATTATAATCAAAATGCTAATCAACATATTTCAGAGAACCACCATGGTGACATGGTTTGTTTTGAGTAAATCAGAATGGCAATCTTTTATCTCGCCATATTCCTGCCTATTTATACATGAAAAGAGGCAGAAAATCAATGCTGTATTATTTTGCATGTTAAACAGGTAAGTAACAAAATGAAGTGAGAGAGCTGTGGATTCCCTTTTAGGGCCCTAATAGGTTGATATTCTTCAAGGAGACTAGATTGTGACGCTCTAATGGAATTTTTCGAAAAGTAGCAGCACTTTAAAATATAATCTGTATGCAAACGGAGGCCGGTTCAACAGGAGACCAGGAATAACTGCAGCAGCGGTCTGAATATGCTGAAGTGGTCAAATTTTTGTTTTGGTAACATGAATCAGTTTACAAATGTCTTTGTGCACTCTCAGCTCTGTGATGTTCTATGTGATTCCCTACAGGTGGTAGTTGGTTGGGAACTCTCTTTGTTCCGATGTACCTCATGTTTTTTCCACTTTAGGTTGGTGGGTTGGCTCTCCTTGAAGGTTTTTCGTATATCTTGTTATGTTTTGTAACTTCTTTGGGTACTCTTCTTTCTCCTTGGAAAAGGGAACAGATGGGTGACCCAGGAAGTGAAATAAATTGTAGATGAACTTGACTTGTTTAGACAAAATTTGTTGCCCTGAAAAGAGGTCTGCTGTTGAGGGCACAGGCTTTGGCAGGGCTATACAGTGCTAACAATCTGTTGAATCTCTCAACTACATGTCTGGCATGTGGTCAGAAGGACCAGTTAAGTGTCATACTAGATGGTTCTCCAGCTATTTCTCCCTTTCGTCTTATTTAGCACAGGGGTTGAGGGGGCTCTAGTTGTCACTTGTCCCTCCTTCTCCCATGGAAGGATTTACTCTTTGCACCAAGAGACTTTCAGAGATGGTAACACGTCCCTCCTGTTTCCTTGCAGTCATTTTTGGCCCATTCACTTCCTCATTCACTTCTTACTGGTGGTTTGTAGATTCAAGCTCTGCAATTTTCTGCAGAAATTGTGGTCATCGTCAAGGGAAAAGGGGGGCACCTTGCTGCTAACTAGCTCAAGTGAAATCCCAGGGTTCCTGCTGTTTGTAGGCCACATTTGCGTAGCATTGAAAAAGCTATATATTTCATAAATTAAAGTACTTTCGGAGTGAAGTGGAGTGTCTACACTATAAGAAAACAGGAAGTAGTACCAACATCAACAAACATAAACTAGTTGTTAGCCTAAAATTTGGTTTTTGAAATTTGACAGTGGGCCCGAAATATAAGTATGTATCCTGATATAAATGTAAAATTGAGTTTCTAAAGATTTTATTGTTAATGTGTTAATACTTTTTTGTACAGTTTAATTTAGGCCTGTCAAACCTGAAGACCTGTGAGTGAAAATGTCATTGAATAATGAATAAATGTTCCGTGCATGTGTTTGTGTGTCCAGCAGCTGCAGGGCGTCTGGGCCGCAGACGTGACTGATGGTACCTGTGTGGCTGTCAACAACAAGTACAGACTGATGGCTTTCGGTTGTGCCAGGTACGTGTGTACAACTTTCCCTGTCTGTGTCTTTAAAATACAGTGTTGGGAAGAAAACCTGGGTGTGTTTTCTAGCATCCGTGTGTTACTGAGACTGCTTGTTGTCCATGTGGTGAGTATCAAGTATGAGAATCTGTCAGTCAGTGTTTACAGAGGCGATCTTGTGTGTGCTTGCCAGAAACATCTCATAGATTTTAAATCTGCCAGCCTTGAAGGTTTCTCTTTTCTGCATTGTTGCTGACCTTCTTTACGCACATATACAATGTTGTGTGTCCAGTAATTATTATATGCAAATATGCAGCGAGATAGTAAGAAATTCCGATTTACGTAGATTTGTCAGCTCACTATATGGGTAATTAATTCCCTCACAAATACCAATTTATGGTTTGTTTGTACTCAATACAGCGGCACGGTGTTGGTCTACATGATAGACACCACAACAGGATCCATGCAGCTCTCCCACAAACTGGAGCTTACCCCAAAACACTACCCAGGTATCACCCACATGCTACACAACTTGCATTCCTTTTAGCTGTCTTTCTCTGC
This sequence comes from Macroramphosus scolopax, assembly GCA_901007825.1. Taxonomy (NCBI): domain Eukaryota; kingdom Metazoa; phylum Chordata; class Actinopteri; order Syngnathiformes; family Centriscidae; genus Macroramphosus; species Macroramphosus scolopax. The sequence goes on from CAAKHC010002294.1 coordinate 9,800, forward strand.
TTCAGTAGTCCAACAAAAGGATCCAATGCCATAGCTCCCCCAAGTGGGGGAAATGTTGCTTTCTGGACAAAGAAGGTCCTGCACTGATATGATACCTGGCATAGCATCAGACACACTGTACAGTTTATTTATCATTTTTAAAAATGCCTTAGCTTTCAAACAATTCTTAAGTGAGTAAAGAAACCATACTCTCTCTTAGAATTACATAATCTTTCTTTTGATCAGGAATGAATGTACTGGAAAACCAAGATTCATGTTCTTTAGCTAGCAAGTGAGGCAGGAAGGCGTATGACTGCTATTTTAAACCACTTTTGTTTAGCTGCTATTTAACTTTTTCAATTATTCTTTCCCCCCTCTTGCATACCGTCTCAGCACTTTTGCTACTGTGTGAAAGACCAATCATTACCTGTAGTGCTAAAAGAAAAGGGCTGTGTTTCACTGTTAACACAGGTCCAAGTAGAGTGAAGCGAACCATGCGGCAATTACTACCACTTACTGCTCTCTATAACGTCTTCTCTGAATTCTTTCCTTTTTAAGACATCTATAACAAGACGGGCCCAGTCAAGCTCATCTGTTGGTCACCTGACTACAGCGTCGCCATGGTTACGTGGGAGTGTGGTGGCCTGTCGCTGTGGAGTGTCTTTGGAGCTCACCTCATATGCACTCTGGGAGAGGACTTTGCGTGAGTGGACACACACCATACACCACACACACACACACACACACACACACACACACACACACACACGTGTATATTCATACCTCATGTAATGCACATTCATTTCAACATCTTTTAGTGTAATTCTTTTTGTTCCCCCCAGATATCGCTCTGATGGCACCAAGAAAGAGCCCATTAAAATCAGCTCTATGGTTAATACATTTTTGTTTTTGCACGATTTTCTTTTATAGGAAACTGAATTTTTCTTATATATTGTGTGTACTAAAACTTACTATCTGCCCTTTTCCCAGAGCTGGGGAGCAGAGGGCTACCACTTGTGGGTGCTCCCAAAGAAACAGGAGAAGAGGAGACAGGAGGAGCAGCAGGAGGTTGAGAAGTTGTCACCTCCTCAATCCTCCCTACAGGCTGGGATACTGCAGTTCCACTTCATCAAGAGTGCCCTCACAGTCAACCCCTGCACGGTGAGGGGCCAGAAGAAAGGAAGGATATGCAGTTTTATAAACCATTTTGTGTTCACACACAAATTATGAAACGGTCTGTTTACTCCCCCTTCTGCTGTACAGAGCAATCAGGAGCAGGTGTTACTCCATGGGGAAGACCGCCTCTACCTGACCTGTGGTGACCCCACGCAGGTCCACAGCCCCTCTGACACACAGCCGCACACACACTTACATCCACACGACGGCAGCCCGCCTCACCACCCCCCCAACCCCAACTCCTCTCTCTCTCAGGGACTCAGCACTTTACTGGGACACAAGCACTGGCACGTGGTCCAGGTAGGGATTCGCAGTCATCATATGGAAATGCACCTGAATAGAGGATTTATTCAACTGTGACAATTGTTTGAAAATACTTCAAGTTTTCAAATGAAAAGAGTATCAGGCAGCAACAAAATCCCCTTGATTTATATCTTTAGTTTATTGTTAAGAGATGTTACAGCAGCATTTTATATAATATCATATTAGATGATCTTGTTAAAGGCAGCTGGAAAGAATTGTATCCATTTAAGAAAGGGGACAACCTCATGATGATGTCATCAAGAAGCAGTAAATTGTGATATTGTACTAAGCTATTGTTGTGTTTCGAAATTTCATCAGAAATAGCGTGCAGTTCATTATCTTGTATTTCTATTTTTTTTACCTCTAGATTCATAGCACATACCTAGAAAGCAACTGGCCTATACGGGTAAGTGTGAGATTGTTTAATTTAGCATCTCGTTGCATTGGATCAGTTGTCAGAAAAGATGTTTGTCACATAAGTGACAAACATAGTTATTTTATGGGATTTGTGTGTGTGTTTACGCAGTTTGCAGCCATAGACACAGCCGGACAGTGCATGGCTGTAGCAGGGAGGCGGGGCTTTGCACACTACTCCTTATTCACAAGGAAATGGAAACTGTTTGGAAACATCACTCAGGTATGTGACTGTAGAATAAAAAAAAAGTAAATATACCCTCTCTGAACCTGTTCAGTATATATCATCAATGATCAACGAGTGATTGGAACATGTTACCGCAGGACCATGATCATATCATTTTCTCACACTTCTTATTTCCATGTCAATGCACAGATTTTCCTTCAATTCATGCCACTGTTGTACAGAGCAGCATCAGTCCTTGGAAATATAGATCCACATGGAATCATAGCTGAATAATTAAGCATTTGGGGGAAAATTTAACAAACTATAAAAGCAAAAAATGTATATCTGCTGAATCTATAGCTAAATGAAAATATGACTAAATAATTTAACTACTTGTATTTCCTGTGTGGTTCCCTGCAGGAGCAGAACATGACGGTGACGGGTGGTCTGGCCTGGTGGAAAGACTTTGTGGTGGTGGCCTGTTACAATTTTACAGACCAGCAGGAGCAGGTGAGACTGAAGCACCACTTTGTTCCTTGTGAATCCTTCTATTTATTTCTGTAAATCATGATTCTATTAGTGTTACATTCATTATGACCTCTGTCTCGTTCACACTAGATGAGGCTCTACCAACGGTCATCAAACCTGGACAACGCCTTTGCATCAGTCACTAAGCTGCACTCAGATACTCTGCTGCTCAATGTTTTCAGAGACATGGTCATCTTGTTCAGAGCAGACTGCTCCATCTGCCTCTATAGTGTAGAGAAGAGGAATGACAGGTGGGCTGTTTTGAATACACACTTTATCGACAGGATGTGCTCATTAGAATTATGTGGACAATGTAGTTTGTCAGCCATCATAATCAGTTGTGTTTCTAAAGTAGAAGTAATAAATCACAGATAAAGATAATGCCTGATGCTTTCCTCTGAACTGTATAATGTTCTTCACTATCAGCACAGTTTTGGCACCAGTAGTCGTAATATTGTTAGGTAACAGCCACATTTTCCCTTGGGAAAAGAGGCTGCTAGTACAAGTCAGTTATGCAATACCATCACATGGCAGAAATGGGCATCGGCTTTATGTCTGTCCGAGACTAGTCTGTGTTTTTAATGAGCAGTGTTCATCCAGCCTCAGAACTTTATATTTGAGTTCTCTAAATAATTATAGTGACCTTGTGTGAACCTACGTCACCTTATGGGACTTTTTCCCTTCTTTAAATTGAATAAATTATCCTATTGTGTTAGAGACACCTCTATGAGTGATATCACACAAATTCTGCAACTTACACCAAAACGAGGTAGATGAATAAATATCATTAGAGTTGAGAGGATAATATGTTTTTGGATTTGAGGGTGAACTGTCCCTTTTTTAATGTTAAAATGAAACCCATCCAGGTCATGATTCTGAGATTTGAAATGTGAACCTATATTTGACATTCCAGTCCGAACCCGTCAGTCCATGTGGAGCTGCTGCAGGAAGTATCGATGTCTCGCTACATCCCTCACCCTGCCCTCGTGGTCTCTGTCACGCTCACTTCGGTGCGCACAGAGACGGGCATTACATTGAAAGCCCCGCAGCAGGTAACACAGACACACCATCTATCCTGGTCACTCAACTCTCACAAGTACACACACTTCCACAAACACACAAAGTGCTAATTCATTTTTCACGTGTGTTTGTCCATCTCAGGCCTGCATGGCGGAGAGCATTATGTTGAATCTGGCTGGCCAGTTGATAATGCTGCAGAGGGACCGTTCAGGGCCGCAGGTCAGAGAGAAGGAGACACCTGCCAACAACAAAAAGCTGGTGAGTTAAAACATGTCATATTGCTTTGCCAAAAATCAGTTTATCTTGATGTACATGCAAATTAGAAGAAATAAATCATATTACAAGTATTTCAAGTTTCTTTCCCTTGAAACACAAGTGCTTTTATTTCTTGTTGTCTTCCTGGACAGAAAAGGAAAGTAACAACTACTCCTAATGCAGTAATGCTCTATGGTTTCCTGAACTAAATTCAGTGTTCAGTATTTGATGAGTGTGATGATCTCAGTTCCCTGCCCTCTATTAGCTGAGGTGCTAGTCATACCAGATCAGCAGTATTAGATTGCACTTTCTTAGTCCAAACATTGTTGACATATCTGTGGCTCAGCACAGGTTAATAAAAGGGCCAGCATAGCCGTTACTAGGGATCAATTTCACTGTTTGAAAGATCATTCAGCTGTTAGGTTCAGTTACTATCTTAAAAGGGAGCATTCTACAAACCTGTTTAATGCCTGTCATAATAAAATCAACTGTTCTTACTCGCCTAGCTACCATTTTGTCCTCCGGTGGTGCTGGCCCAGTGCGTCGAGAATGTGTGGACCACCTGCCGTTCAGACCGAAAGAAGCGCCACCTGCTGGAGGCCCTGTGGTTGTCCTGTGGTGAGGCAGGCATGAAAGTATGGCTGCCACTGTTCCCCAGGGACCACCGAAAACCCCACTCCTTCCTCTCCAGACGTATCATGCTGCCTTTCCACATCAACATCTACCCTCTGGCTGTGCTGTTTGAGGATGCTCTGGTACTTGGGGCAACCAATGAGACTGTACTGTACGACGGGCTGCAGGGATCCTCAGAGCCCCTGGAGGCGCTTTTCCCCTTCTGCACCGTAGAAAGGACATCTCAGATCTATCTCCACCACATCCTGAGGCAGCTGCTGGTTCGCAACTTGGGTGAACAGGCATGTAGAGGTCCTTTGTTTGACATCTCAGCACATGTGAAGCAAGAGCTCATGATGCTAGTGGTTAGGAGATCACAAATACACTCAATGATCTTAAAATCATTTCAGAGAAAAATAAGTGACTTTAGTGAGCCATGTAAGTGATTAAACAAACTGTTACGTATCATCATCATATTGTGGGCCACTGGCTGTCAACACACGTTTCTTTCCTCTCTCACAGGCTTTAATGCTGGCTCAGTCGTGTGCCTCCCTACCCTACTTTCCCCACGTCATGGAGCTGATGGTGCACGTGGTGCTGGAAGAGGAGGCAACATCTCGGGAGCCCATCCCTGACCCTCTGCTGCCCACTGTGGCCAAGTTCATCACAGAGTTCCCCCTCTTCCTCCAGACTATCGTCCACTGTGCCAGGAAGACTGAGTACGCCTTGTGGAACTACCTGTTTGCTGCTGTGGGAAACCCCAAGGATCTGTTTGAGGAGTGTCTCATGGCTCAAGATCTGGACACAGCAGCCTCCTATCTGATTATACTGCAGGTAGCGATGTGACTGGAAATAAATGCAAACCTGTTATTCTTTGTTTATTTTCGTAGCTGAATTTCAGGAACAGAAATATTAAAAAGTCTTATCATTACACAAAGTCTCGTCAGTGATCCCAGAAATAATTTGACCGAGCATGCCCGACTACATATCATAAAATGCTCCCGCAGTCTTAAATGTTCTATGCCTCTTCTTTCCGTTCCCTCCCTTTGTGTATAGAACATGGAGGTCCCAGCAGTGAGCCGACAGCACGCCACTCTACTCTTCAACACGGCGCTCGAGCAGGGGAAATGGGACCTTTGTCGGCATATGATCCGGTTCCTCAAAGCAATTGGCTCTGGAGAAGTGGAGACTCCACCCCCAACACCCACCACACAGGTGGGGAGCTCCAGATTACCAGTCAACATTTGTATTCCCTTTTCTTGCCACTTCTGACCCTATTTATATAAATAATTAAGGAAATCAAGGATCCTGTTGCAACATTCTGATTGAACACATGTTCAGTAAACCAGTTTGTGAACCCAGTCTAACTGTGTATCTCAATAGGAACCCAGCTCAACTGGGGGGTTTGAGTTCTTCAGAAATCGCAGCATCAGCTTGTCGCAGTCAGCAGATTCCATCACTACGGGCAAGTTCAACTTGCAGAAGACCTTTAGCATGCCGACTGGCCCTTCCTCTAAAGGGTATGGACACATACAGACATATATACATCATAATATTAGAGTGACCAGTTTTATAAAATACCCTCATTCATCTAAACATTACCTTATGTTCTTTCGTTCTTTCTGTCTTGATCCCTGCCAGTCGGGATTCGGAGTGTGCAGAGAACATGTATATTGATCTGATGCTCTGGCGCCACGCCCGCCACCTCCTGGAGCAGGTACGCCTTCGTGACCTGGGATCCTTCTCCGCGCAGCTGGGCTTCGAGCTCATCGGTTGGTTGTGTCGTGAACGGAATCGCGTGGCCCGTGTTGATGATTTTGTCTCATCATTGAAGAGACTCCATAAGGATTTTCTCTGGCCATTCCCTGTTGTTCCTGTGGGGAGCCTCAGCTCGCCACTGAAGAACGGACGTTGCCGCACAGGTGGGTGACACAGGATCCAACTAAATCAATCAAACTTTATTATATAGCTGCTTTCATCTAGGTTAGGTCTATCCAGATCTATCTAGATGTCCTTCAGAGTAATTTACAAATAACTGCAAGTCAATAATGAGACAGACCTTAATTACAATAAAAAACACAAAAAAAACCCATTTGCAATCAATGAATGCCGAAAAAAACTATGAGAATAATAAAAAATCAACTACAATAACTTGTCTGTAAACTACATTAAAACATAAAAAATGTAAATAGGGGTATTAATATGTGTCTTATTATACTTAAATAATAAAAAAAGATAAGTGAAATGTTATTATAAAATTCAATCACATATGTAATTTAAATGAAGTAACTCTATAAATCGTTCATAATCAAAAGCCAGGCTGAAGAGGTTTTAGGTTCACGTTTAAAGGTATAGTCCAAAAATCTCATGGACACCCCGTTTGTTTATTTTTTAAATATTTAATTTTTTTGTTTGATATATTGCTTCTCTGGCTTTCTGTTAATTACATGCTTTCTTCCACTGTTGCTCTTAAGTGCTGAGCACACGGCTGTTGAAGTCACAGTCAGCTGACAGCCTGGTGAACAGTGACATGGACACAGTGCCGCCACAAGCAGCTCCTAGCAACCACACCTGGCTGGACGGGCTCGGGCAGAGGACCAAAGACATGGACACAGCTTCATCTGCTCACTCCAACCAACACTCACCACAAACGCATGACGCCTTCCTGTCGCTGCTCACCAACAAAGGTAACAAGACAGTTAATCCTTGTCATGACGAATTAAAATATAAAAAGGGATTCTATGTTGTTTGAAATGGTTCCTCCTTATGCATATTTTCATTTTCTTTTACTCATGGTCCCTCTAGTGGAGGAATACAGTATTGGCTCAGCCACAGACTTAACAGAGACCAGCTCAGTGGTGGATGGTGATTGGACGATGGTTGATGAGAACTCCTCCACTCTGAGTCTGAGTCAGGCTGAGCTGGAGCACATCTCCATGGAGTTAGCCAACAAAGGTCCGCACAAGTCGCAGGTGCAGCTCAGGTAAGAAACCGATCATTGGCTCTCGTCTACAAAGTAGTAATCCGTGTTAAAAGTGTTATTAGAGAATTATCGTTTGTTATATTATCATGATGAAGTGTAGACA
>CAAKHC010002295.1:0-12078 GCA_901007825.1 Macroramphosus scolopax
TACACATGCATCCAGAGAAGCCCATGTGGAGAGTACGGATGCACGCACACACACACACACACAGGACTAAATTGAGTGCCTTGTGGATGGATTTGCAATATTTAGAATTTACAGTTTGTAGCAAACAATGGAGTCACGTGGATGGAAAGGATGATGTAATGGCTAGTTATACAATGTATTGACTGTTATGGGTGCTGAGAATGGGTGTGGGTCTTTAAGGGTGATAACTACAGCAGATGCCCATTTTCTGTATTGGGAAATTTTTGAAGTGATAAAGTGTTGGAATCGATCCACCAGGTTGGTAGAGAAGAAGATGAGCAATGGTGCGCTGTGACTTGGGCCATTACTTGTTAAGCTACTTGAAGTGCTGCTGGCTAGCAGTGTGCAGTTCAACCAGGTTCACTGCTGCATATACTAACCCTCTTTTCTATGGCTACATTACTCAACAACCCCTATCTGTCTTACCACTCGATTTAATCCATCAATATGTGGGTCATACTTTAGAGTATGACTGCTATGCTGCTCACCTGCACTATGCTTATGAAAACTGATACATACCGTAAGATGTGGTGAGGGTTTGATTGATGATTCAAACGTGCATTCATTAAACATGGAAGAGATTGACTGGAGGACTCGACAGGGGCACTCTGACATGGTGGAGCCCTGAGTTAGTATTATGAAAAGGAAATGTGTGTGTGTGTGTGTATGAACTTCTCACCCGTCTAGAGCTTTAGCACACATGAAATTTGTGATTCTTCATATGCTGCAACGAGATTTGCTTTTAAGGTTAAGTCTCCACAATAGCCTGAACAATATTTACCTTAAAGGTAGGGTGTGAATTTGAGATATGCCTGCTAATCCTGTCATATGATACTAATCTGGTCTCGAACATTTGACCTCTTAAGCAGCGATGTGACATTTTGGGCCGGTTACTGGTTAATATTCAGTAGTGAAGGTTCCCCATCGTGAAAATGATGCTTAAACAGGTTCATTACGTTAACAACATACAAACATTCTGATTTAACTCATGTCTAAATGCCAAAGAAAGAGCCTCGAGATAAATGCTTTGAGAGTGTAGCCTCAGACTTCTTGTTCTACAGGCATGTTAAGGATTACCAGATATTACACATTTGGGCCTAATCTGGGAAACTTTTGGACCTTACAGCTCAGTTACAGAATTGGCAAGTGTTTTGTGACCCAGTGAAAAAATGAGGTGAGCTGAGTTTGACATAGGTCAGATTTGGGCCAGTGAAGGTCAACATGTTCCTATCTTTAGGCCAAATTTGGGCCAAAAAAATCATAGTTATGTGGGTTGTTAAATACTTTGAGTTTCATCCTGACGCTCCAGAAGGTTTCTATTAAAATGTTGAAATAAAAAGCCTCTGCTGGACCTGCAGGACAGCCCTGAATCAACAAGGCACATGAGGGATCACACAGACACCAAACTCAAGACAGATGGAGACAAGGAAACAACATCTGCTAAGAACTTTCACCAGTGCAGAACAACTGGTTCACATCAGACTTTATGTTCCTCTATTCATTACCACGGTTGTGAGTTTACTCAGGTGCACGAACGCCTTTATGTACATAAACAGCCAGCTTTACATTGTACATTATGTTATTTCACTCTACATTGGTCTTTTCGCTGCAGGAGTAGCTGGGTTGAGTGAACCCTGTGATGTGCTCCATCCAAACGTGGGCCTTTGTTTTCCATGTGCCTGCTCTTCCATGAGCGCACCTGAGCTTTGAGGCTGCCCGAAAGTGTCTTTTTTTACTTGTGTGAATATGTGTGTGCGCAAGGGAAAAACAGAGAGAGAAAGAGAGAGATAGGAGCAGGGATACAAGCATATGAGACAAAGATAGCTTTGATCATATTGGAGTGTCACTAATGTCTTGCTCCTCTCTGTCAGACCATCTGAGGCACAATCACATGTGTGGATGAGAGTGAGAGGCAAGCAGCAGAGGAAGGCTTCTATTTATTGTCATTTTTAAAGGTGACAAGCTTTACTTTTTAGCTCCAGGTGGATTGTTTTCATTGACGATTACTGTTAGTGAGCAGCTGAGTGATCATGCTGAACATCCTGCTGTCCGCACTGCTCGATCCTGACAGACGTTTGAGGAGCTTCCGAAGGAGCGAGCGACTTGCGTCTATACTTGTATGTAACCATCTTGTTTTTAACATGTGTCTCTGTCTTTATTTTGTCTTGGAATATTGATGGTGAAATATCAAGTCTTCTTACAAGAAAATGATATAAATCAATTCTTGTAATGAAAATGAATATGTGGTTACCTGCCTGAAGTGTGGGGGTAGGTATCAGAGTCTTCATTATTTCTTGAACCTCTCCCCAGAATGACCTGGCTTTTCTGGAGGTCATTCTCTGCTAGTAACCCTCAGGACATGTCTGCTACTTCTGACTTGTGGTATTTTAGCCTAGGATTATGTCTGGTTGGAATTAACTTCTAGACCACCTACACCGCTTCCAAGCCCTTCTCTGTACTGTTGAGCATGAAAAACACAGAGGAAGTAATCATTAGAGAAGCGAGATTGAGGGAATGATTGCTCAATTTGTTTGGGAAAAGACAGGGTGTGTCTGTATGATCATATTGTAACTGCTCACTATGACATACTGTAACAGAGGACACTAGAAACTTGAATTAAAAAGAGCTCTGTCGTTTGTGAATCTCCTACTGCCTACTTTTATTTTGCAGGTTTTGTTTGCTGAAACAGACCTCACAGTGAAACAATGCAAGCTGAGATTGTTACATCCTGTCAGTGTGCTGTGGTTTAGGAAGTCATAGGAACTTTACTGAATGGCTTTTGTGGTTTCCTGTTGGGTGCCTTATCAGGAACAAATACTGCCAGTTGTCTCTTTTCATATATAGGAATTGCTCTGTTTTCTAATCTACACACTGCTGAAGAGCAGATGTTTACCCAACTCTATAAATATCTTTCTCCGGGCGTTTTATTCTCGATACAGGCTTAGTGTTACACATTTTACAGTTTAATGTTCCGTTTTAATAGAGGAGCATCAAAGCTTTTAACAGACCACCGACTTGAGATTCAAATGCAACTGTAATCCTCGTGTGACCACATAGCATTCAACTTCACCACAGCGAAAGTGAGCATTCAGCATCAGCAGAGACAGCAGCGTCGCTTCTGCTTTTTGTATCCCGTACTGTTTATTCCATGGGATAACAGATGTGGTCATTTTCTTTAGCCGGCACAAACATGAAATAAAACAAACACAAAGCAAAACGAAAAAGAGGTGATATATTATCTACCACATTCCAACAAATAGCATACATCACGGGAGCTTAGTCATAAAAAAATGGGCACTGCCCTCGTTTTTCCAGGCTAGTGCACCCCTACGTATGTGCAATGGTTCGCTCCGGACAAACACGACACGGCCGTTGCTCACAGAGCTGAGAACAGCAGCCTGCCATTGCTGTACACCGTCCCGGTGATACCTACTCTTCCCAACTTTTCATCTAGAGGTTAGCGGGGAAACGTCAAATCAAAGTGCGCTTATTCGTGTTATTTTCGAGTCGAGTGTCTTCCATGACTCGATACCTGACTGGACTGGCTGTAACCTCCCATGCAACGGAGATAAGATAATGAACTTTGGACTTTCCACACGGTTTTTCATGACATGTTTCCTGGATAAAATAAAATAACAACGTAGCCCGGCGTGGCGGCAGCTGGGCTAAATTCAACTGGAAGGAAATAGCGCACTCACCCAAGTGATTGTCAAAACAAAGACAGGCACGACACTTTAGGAGTGGAATAGGAGTGTAAAATGTCCTCCAAAGCTTCAAATAAGGTGGGTACCTGGTCAGATAAAATTCAAGTGCTTTTCTTATTGAACTGAACCGCTTGAGTGAAACTCGGTGGTTAACTATACCGTAGACTGGCCATAAAACTTTGTGGAGCAACGATAGTTAGTACTGATAGTACGCTTAATGGTGGTGTTTGTTGCTCCTGGTTATTCTGAAATCTACTCGTAGTAGCATAGCCTGCAACCAGCCGTACTGTTTGTTCTGGTTTCCAAATAATCTGACTTTTACTGACTGTTAATGTTGATAAGATGCTAATGATAACCCATAAGTTACATCACACAGCTAGGCTGCTTTCTTAACATTAGCCGATAACCCCGACTAAAGTTAAGAAGTGCAACCTGTTGCTTTCAAGTGTCCCAGTCATAATAGTTCATTTAAAATTAGGACAGGATTGGTCTGAAAACTAACTTTGCCGCCATTGCAAAAAAACTAACTTACATTTCTTTGTTAAAAACTTGTAACCCTCATATCAGACCACAACCTTAGCCTCACCTCACTATTTCGTGAAGTTCTTTGTATCGTAAGCACGTGTAACATTATTTTTAGTAGATGTGGTGTTAGTAATCAGGGGAAACACCCACCTGTTACCGGACGTGTAATCCTTACAACTAATCTTACTGTTTAAACTGTAAGTAACATGAATAACATTGAAATCGATCCACTCTCCCGTGGATCACATGTCTAGTTCCACTTGAAAACTCCTAGTAGGACATGAATGGTCTGATGTGTAGGTTGTTGTCACTTGCCATACCCTCAGCTGTCTGTAATTGCTGACCAAAAAACACCTGCATGAACGGCTGTGAGGCTTCTCTTTCTAGGTCTATATTCTTTCGTTGCATTGTTTCAGAATATAGTTTAATTTTGGCTAGGTTTGGGGTTGACAGACAACAGAACTTTCCTCAGCATGTCTACATTTCCAAGCATACACAATGTGATGCTTTAAAGGGCATAAAGTATTAGATTTTGGCGATGTAGAATGTAAATCCTCTTAATAATATCAAAATAGTATTATGCAGCGTGTTCAATAGTCACTTCCAGTAAGGGTACTTCTTTTTTCAGTTTGACAAACGAGGAATGTGCTGTGTTTATCTAACAGAGGTGGTGTATTTCAGGTTTGGTTGGTTGTTCCAGTTATACGAAACCAGCTCTGTCATGTCAACTGGTGACGTTATACTGTATATGATGGCCTTGATGTACAACTTACTATTGTACTATGCTTGCAGTTGGTATTGAAAACAAACTGTTTTAGGATCTTAATCAATTCCGATGTTTCCACTTCAGTCTCGTAATATTCTTTGTCTTGGAAATGTGTAAACCTGCAATTTGAATATAATTCAGCTGAGAAATGCTTCATCTCTGTGTGTCTCTCTTTTGTATTAATTTCCACCTGATGACTTATGATGAACTACTTTGACACCAGTATGACACATACACAAAATGATTCTACAGTTAATGATGAACCACCATAAAATGTCTTTCAGAAACATTGTAGGTGTGTTCACCTCATGTCTCAGAGGTCAATACAGGTATTACATACATTATTGTGTAATTAAGATTAACAGCAGTAAGGACGTATGTCTAACCTAATGTCATTTAAGTTGCCTTTCATTTTTCATAGTAAATCTCAACTACATTTTGATGCTGTTTAGGGTTTGATGGGTTGTGAAGACTGATAGGGGAAGGTCCTGTTATGGTACCAGAGGTGAATGAAAGAATAGCCTTGTTGGTTGCAACTGTTTCCGAAATTAGTTGAAAGTCTGCCTTGTACCAGAACTCCTGCTTGTACCAGACTGAAATTCAACTGAACTCAGAGCAGCAGTGTGACACATTAAGCTGTCATTTTACCTTTGTGCTGCTCACTGCTTTCAACTGTTAAAATGCCAACTACTAATGGCAACAGGTCATGTCATCTTTGGCTAATAAATGTTGATCAAGTGAGTAATCTAATGACAGGCAAACATTTAAAGTGGTGGTTGTTGGGCGTGTATGTTTCTTTGTAAGTTAGGGCCGGGTGATATATTGCTAAATATGTAGTGTTTCTTTTCAATTCATATTGATCGTTCTATTAAATTATTAATGACCTACTGTAATAAAGAACATGAAAGGTTGAACTTAACCACTTCATTTAGAACGTAATTAATGAGTACACGGTGTGAATGGCTGCATGTTTTTTTTTTTTAAAAAAGATTTTTTGTGAAACACAGTTTTGAGCGTACGTGACTTGCCTCAGTGTTGAGTGTCATGTTTCGTGCGAAGGTCACCAGTGGAGGGGTTTTTGTCTGCTCTCTTAGCTACTATGTAGGCATTATACTGTCTACTTTTGTGATAGCACTCCATCTTCAAGGTTTTTTAGAAACTTCATGTTCAGTGGAAAAAAACCCCCATCATATTTGCCTCGCGCTCAAAACTTTTGCCAAACTGTGTAATACATAGGTGTAGTATCACCCTTTAACGCGTCCAACTAAACTGCGGACGGCTTACTCCTTTGCTACTTTCATCATCAGGCCCAGAATTTTTAATTCTAGTTTTAATTCTAATTGGGCAAGTGAGTTTTTCTAGATTTACTAGCATGATGTGGCATTTTACTTGCCAATGGGCAAGCGGGGACTCCTTACTGTTGAGCCCTGCAGCAGTGATTTGCAATAGATTTGTAAGGCAGTTGCAAGCTCCACTTTTTATGATCCAGGGCGGAAGCACACTTAGGGTTTATTCGTGTAACCAAACTAGTCATATTTGTTGTTTTTTTTGTAAATATCTATATTGGTTTATCACCCAAGCCAGGTTGGAATGACCATAAACCAGCAATAATTTCATATTTCACACCTTTTCTACAGTAAATGCTTACTTCATCCCTGTGTTCAGTCTTGAGCCGTTACTGCTGACTATTGTGAAAAAAAAGAAGAAATGTAATTTAGAGCATCAGTAATCCCTGTAGCCTTTACACGTGTTTTTAAAGGAGATAGACTGAAATAAGTGGTCATTCATGAATGCAGAAGGTTTTATTAATAAGGGTTTCACAGTTGGCCAAGGACAGCCTCTGTTTTGCTTTGATGATTACAAATCTCCATTTACATCACAGAAGGAGGGAAATGTAATTAGAGGACCAAGTGCGAGGAGGAAAAGAGTCTTGGTTGTGTTTTTGTTCTCCTCATCAGAATCAGGGCTTATGTGGCTAATGATAAACAGTGTAGAACATCTAATGTCTTGTGAGCTTGACCAGGAGACACGCTATCAGGCTGCATTTACTCAATCTTGTTTTTATTTAAGATAAGAAATTTAAATAAGAAATTTACAATTTACATTTAAGTCAATTTGAACAAAAGAAAACACCCAAAAAGCCTCATTAAAGTTCTTCAAGAGTTTTTTTTTTTTTTAAACTCAAAAGACGTTCTGGTGTGCTTAAGATTCAATCACTGTGGACTATACGGAAGGATGAGTTGAAAACCACAAAGGACCCTAGAGACGTCCGTCCAAAGGCAATTTACAACCAAAACTCTGAGCACCAGGATGTGCGTACGTTTTCAGGAATGCCCCCCCCCAACGGTCCTTTCAGCCACTGTTTTTTTGTCACGAGTTGACATAATAATTTTGTGACAGCTTTGATTGCTGTGTAAATTTAGAACTTGCCAAAACAACAACTTAGAAATAGTAAAGGAAGAACAACATGGAACGTAAACTGCACAACGGCTCACTCTGTTGATATCTCAATGTTGTCGTTGTTTAAGATGTTTTGAGATGTTTTAAAATGAAGTTGTGATCGAAACGGTTACAAAAGTATTACATCAACTAGTTGGTGCGGACCAATCAGAATCAGAGCACCGTCTACTTTTTTAGAGCTTCACAGAAATACTCATTTCCTCTGAAAAACTAAGCTGAAAGAGGTCCTACAGGGAGGGGGTCCTAATAGGCAATCTGTTCTAGAACTGCTACAAAGTTTCTTTGGAGAAAAACTGCCGTATTGTCGAAATCTAAAAGAAAAGTCACGAAACTCACCCATACATCCGGTTAAACTCAGGCTCACACAAGCAGGTAGGCCATTGATTCAGCGTTCTCCCGGCCCTCAAGGTGGGCAGGTGTAAGCTGTCTCTGTGTATAAGAGGAGAGGGCTGCCAGTTGCCCATATTGAAAACAACAGCCGGGGGGCCAGTTGGTTCAGCTGGGCTCCAGTTTTTTGGCTTGTTTGTCACCAGTTTTGACCTATCTGGATCTGATTCTGCACTCGGCACTCAGTTTTGATATTATTTACTTGTTTGTAACACATATTTTGGCAATTGTCAATAGAACATGTTATGTTTTTGAAATTGAGTAACAGAATCACACACAGAGTAAGGTTTTTTTATGTATGATTGTCTCCAGAGGCCTAAATATAATACACTTTATTCCTTAGGGGAATTGCATTTAACATCAGTTTTGATAAAGCTATGTGCTATGATTAAGAAAATTAGCTTCTTGTTAATGTACTTTACTTAATATGTGTCAGATCCCAGGCAAAAAAAAATAGTGAAAACAATTGTTTGTGTTGTTTCAAAGTCAGATACAATTTGGGCAGTTATCAAGGAGTTATCTGACCTGCTTATCTGGGGGTTGTTCCAGGGCAGAAAAACATAGCAGGAGGCAGGTACATAGCAGAGAGAGAAAATTAAGGAAAACAGAAATGCTTCTTCATTGCCTTTAAGAGAGGAGGCAATGGGTGGAGGAGGTTTTTTGGAGGGGTGAAATGGAGAATGGATGGAGTGAGAGAGGGAAGGATGCACCGGCTTTAATCTGAGTCACATGGCCCATCTTAAAACGACTGCCTCTCTCCTCTCCCCTTTTCTCCTAAAATCACTGCATTATAGCTTGTGGGCTTTTTCATGTTACAAAGCACATCATAAATCAGAATAACTATTTCAGTTAAATTCATATGCAAAGGCAGGATAGGGTTGAGTAAATTTCCTTGCCAGGGATGGGTCAATGGTGTTTTTCTGTGCACAAGGCTAGTAGTAAAATTGCAAAACATTCCACAAATTTGATTTTTTTTCTTTGAGGTCCTGCCAGATGTTGGTCAAACATGGCCAATGCGAAAAATGATGAATAGCTACCTGTTTTATTGAGACTTAAACATGAACCTCTCCACTTGTCTCAGGCTGTAATTTTCTTGAACAAAATCAATGCACTTCTGAAACGTTGCCTAATCTCTCCTAAATGTTTCATCACAGCCAGTCGAGAGTCAGCCATGTACTTAAACAATCATTATCAATCATATTTCATTTTAGATCTTCAAAGCTTAGGTCAACAAGGTTTGGACCTTCATAAAGGCAGAGACTCTTACATCTGACCGTTAGTTTGGATGACTTCATTGTAGATCTACACAATTAATCAGAATATAGATGAGATCGCAACTAGGCGTATTACAATATCAAAATTGCAGAACCTGCAATTTTTTGCTTCAAGCAAAATGTGTCCAAAAACATAACTTGAAGAAGTGAAGGAACAGGGATCCGAGCAAATATCCCTTAAGCATTTCTCTATTTCTTTTGTGAAAGTCAAATGCTAAAATTACAAATCCTACTAATATCCTGAATCGTATCGCAAGTAAATTATTTGTCAAAATAATCGCTACTCGACCTTCAACAGCACTTCGACTTAAACTCTTACATCGATTGGCGGGGAACTTGCCAGACTGTTTTCATTCATCCTCAATGATGGCGTCTCCCACTCCCGGACATACAGAGCATGATAATTTTTCGTCCAAACATGCTAACTGGGCTCTGCTAGGTTTGGCTAGGCACGTCAGCTGTATGCTGCTGGGATTTGCAGTTCCATGACAACTGTTTCTCGGGCCAAGGTGTGTCTTTAAACTGATGGAGAGCTTGTTTTGTGTTGATGAAGCAGCAAGTCAATTTGTGGCGGTGGCTAGAGGTCAAAGCTGTTTCTGCAAACAGTGGCTATACATCGTTTCCTATAGGTTCTACAAAATAAAATTCCTCCTTTATTTATTACTTGTAAAATATGTATTTTTTGAGAAAATTCTTTATTTCTTTAAAGATTAATCGTAGCAGTTGTGGTTATTATTTAATATTTATTTATTTTTTTGCACATTTTGCAGCCCTTCTTGGTTGTATACATTTCTACCCGGATTTTTCCAGATTGCAATTAAATTGTGAAAAATAACCTCCCAGATGTGTTCTGTTTGTGTAAGGATTGACCTGCAGTGTGTTGTAGGCTGAGCAGTGGTAAAGTCATGAAGTCCACAGCCCCTGTTTGTATTTCGGTGTGTTTGGAGTCAAATAAAAATCAGAAAGGCACTTGATGATGAACTTACTGCACACATTTGTTTTCAGAAATATTTGGGAAATATGATATTCATATTTTATGCCCCGGCTGAGATTGTGATGGATTGATGGAAATATTTTATAGCCATGAGAGCATCAAACACCTAGCCCACTCAGGCCAGCCCTGCTTTCTTTTTGGCAGGGCAGGACAGGTCTCTGCAGGGATTTATCATTCCCACTACAGGCATAAGGGATTTGGTACAGGGTGTTATGTGTGTGAGACAGAGATAGCAAGAGGGAGACTTGGGGGAGGGGGTGTATGTGGCTAACGTGGCTCAGCTGGTTAGGGAAGAGAGAAAGAGGTTGGAACAGATTCATCCCAAGGCTTGTTGCCCTACATGCCTTTATACACAGTCACACACACACACACACACACACACACACACACACACAGCTGTGTGTTCGTTTGCTTATCTTTCACAGTGTATGTTCACAGTGTTGAAAGTGTAGAACTGTTCTCTTTCTCTCGCTTTCATCACCAGTAGTCGGGCCGTGCAATATGACCAAAATCTGACATGCTGATATAGGTCATTTCATATCCAAAGAATGATACATGGTATGATACTGCACATTGCATATAAAGTTAACAACAACCTAACAAATGGCCCTTAATTTAATTTTAAATAAAAACTTGACAAACAGACATATTGGTATATTTTTGGTATATAACATAACACATGCAGATATGCCACTCCTTGATGTTTAAAGTATAGCAGCAAATTAAGGCTCACAATATAAATATATGAACTATAACAAGTAAGGATCTTGAAATGTCTGAGTTTGGGATTTGTTTTGAGCCCTTGATTGTACTTCTGTGGCTCCCATCTGTAGACTGTTTCCATCCTGTTTGTTGTCTAGGTGGTGAAGGAGTTTCGTGGCTCTTGAGTCTGTTGAGGGGACTGGTCTCCACATAATTTTACATAATTATATTTCAATTCGTAAAGTATGATTTCATGGTCCATCTCAGACTTTTCATACTCAAAACCTCTTCTTGTCGGAGGATGTAGGTTGGTCCCTCTTTTCGGTCTGAGCTGCTAACCTAATTTTGTCTTGGCTGGTGAGAGTCCTTCTCCTGTTTGGAATTCTCACATTCTGTTGATTGTCCTGCCTTCATCTGAATGTCCTGCCTGCATCCGTGATGTGTGGAAGAACACAATACATCGTCAAAGCATAGAAATATTGACGTCACCCACAAATGATGAACTGTAGAGCAAAATATTTATCCTTAATCACATGGTACTTCTTGTCCTATCACACAGTCCTCATGGACATTATTTAAGTGTGCAAATTTCCAAGAAGGAATTTGCCTGTAGAACCAAGTCAGAAATTGAAAGAAAGATTCAAAAATATATTTGTCATCTTCTCCCTTGTCCTCTCTGTTTTCTTAGTAAAGTGTACAGGGACAGTGTGATTTTACACTCAAAATACTTATTTACTACATAAATATTGAACAAAGTGATCACAGCTACAATAGTCTTGTGGTTTTATGTGTTGTAATCCACATGCTCTTGCTTGCTCTCTTTTGGTGTGTTTGTTGATCAATGAAGCACTTTAAGATGCTCTGTGCATGAATATGTGCTATACAAATAAATCTGCCTTTCCATGAATACAGACCTACTCAGCTGTCAGTCCCATTTAAATAGCTTTATTTGGGCTTAATGTTTGATAGCTGTGCCTTGTTCAGCTGTAGTAATAAATACAAATTCTAACTTGGTATTTCAATATTAAAAAGTAAAGGACTTGGTCAGGTCAGTATGACTATGTTTTCATCATATCTGACTCTGTTACAGACTATTGTTGCCATCCATCTGAAAACAGAACAATAATATTCACTCAGTTACACTAAAACAAGAGGAAAAGGATTCATTACAGATTTGCAGCAACTGTATTTTTTTTTTACACTGTAATTATTCTGCTTGGTGCATTT
>CAAKHC010002296.1:0-11018 GCA_901007825.1 Macroramphosus scolopax
AGCATGTTAGAGTTCGACCAGCCAAGGGCAAGCCTGCAGCACAACAATGAATTGTGGGCATAATATAAAGATCAGAACATATATATTCTAAGCACTAGTGTGTGTGTGTGTGTGTGTGTGTGTGTGTGTGTGTGTGTGTGTGTGTGTGTGTGTGTGTGTGTGTGTGTGTGTGTGTGTGTGTGTGTGTGTGTCCTACAAATGGTTATACACACACATACGACACACCTGTCTTCTCTTAGCTTTCTTCTACAAATTTGCGAGTTCACTAACATGGGGATTACAATTCTGGACAAGTCATGTCCAGTGCCAAAGAAGGAAGCCTGATACAGCTAACGTGAGTTTGTGAAGGTCAAAGGGTTGGATGAGTGTGCAATAGATATTTGTTTTTCATTAGACAGGAGTTTGTTCCCAAACACAAACCCAGTCTGACACATTGAGTGGTTAAATTCAGAGTAAGGTGGTTTATATCATCAGCAAAAAGGCCCAGTGCTACATATTAAAATAGCTTTTCACTGACCTGAACCAAATCCTGTAGTTTCCATACCTTACTAATATGAAAAGTCTCCATGACTCATTTAAAGTTTACTTGGCATAATACTTACATACTTTTACATAAATAGGATTTAGAAATCAGGACTTGTACTTGTAGTAGACCACAGTGTGGTATTATTAGGCCTAAAAGTTAACTTTAAACATCCACATTTGCAATGACATGACATTTGATTGGAAAAAAAAACAAGCTTTGACTGTAACCTGGCCTAAAGGTTCGAGAAGAGGGCTTGGTACTGGAAAGATGAAGGTTCAAACCCCTGGACCAGTAGGAAAAATGTGGGTAGAGTTAATGAAAGAAAAAAGCAATTTTCCCAAACCCTGAACATCCACAGCTAAAGTGCCTTTGAGCAAGGCACCTAACCCCAAACTGTCCCAGTTCACCTCTAGTCGGCTGACTGCCCACTGCTCCGGTATGTGTGTGTGTGTTCATCATCTTACATGTTCACTACCTTTAGTTTATTGAACATGACGAAAATAACACCTCCTATGCCTTACAGTAGAATCACATTGATCTCTTCTTTACACATGCACAAACACGGACACAGACTGTGCTCTTTCTACATTACACTACACAGGCGGACACAAGCAATCAATGAGCAGTGTTTAGAAGGTACTGGTACTCGTACGCATGAACACACAGGTACAAAAGCACATGCATGCACTATTGTTAATGAAAGGTTGCTACACTAACAAATCCCGCCACAAACCCCTACACAAACACAAAAGACAGAGAAAGACTGTGTTGCCATATTGTTAAGAGAAAGTCATGTGATATACGAGCCTGTGCAATCCGACTGTTCATATGAAGACTCTCTCTTGTCTTGGGAAATCAGAAGTAGGCCGAGTCAGTGGATGTGCTCATTTCATGCACTATCACTGGATCACAGCCAAGGACATACTAGCTTCAAATTGCCATGCTGCGGAATTTCAGCCATAAAGAATTAATACCATTTTAGCAAACAGGGATTATAAAGACGATACAGCACTGGTCGTCTAAAATGTGATTTATGTGCCTAAGATACAGACTGTCCCTCAAGCCGTTTTAATACTAACTCTTCAGGGGTTCATACCCTAGATTTAGGTGAATTAAAAGAACTATGAATCACAATAAAATGAGCCTCAAGTATTAGCATAATTGAAATAGGAGTACGCTATAGTGACATGTACATAAAAATAACTTGGCCTAGTTTATGCCGAGGAGTAGCTGAGGAATTTCTCATTACTGTCACTGATGAATAAAACTTTCCTTCCCTCCCCCATCAGGGTCAATGCAGGTGATTATATGATGTGAGGTAATAAAGGATCCTTCAAAGAAATATTACTTATTTTTGGTCTGAACAGTGTGAAGGTCAACTTCGTAAAGTATGATTACAGTTACATGCAAAATCCATTGGAATTTTGGAACCTTTGGAATTACAAATTCTCCTTCTTGTCATCCAAAATAACATCAAATAAGGGGAGGATTTTCCGGAGTATTCTGGCTTCACAACGGTTAGACTGAAGTGAATCTGGGAAAGACTATCATAATGAGCTCATGAAAGCCTTATTAATCCTGTCCAAAATATCAAAGTCACCAGTGAATACACAGCTTTCAGTCAGCTGTTTAAATGTCAGTAATAGTTAGTGTGTAAACAAGGTAAACAGCCAGCAAATCACATCCGAGGTATTTTTTTTTTTATCAGTAGCATAATGTACCACATTCAGAGGAAAAGCAGAATATAAATATGAGTTTTTGATCAACAATGGATCACATTAAAAACCTCAATACTTGCTTCATCCGGCTAAAAGATTTTTTCAAAAATTATTTTACTTGCCACAAATAGCCTTTTAGCAAATAATATTGTTAGATTGTACTCTAAAGTAGTACTTTTTACTATTGAAATTGCTTATTTTTTATGAAAACATACAGTGGTAGATGGGCGGGCAGTGCTGGAATCTGCTGTCTCTCCCAATCTGAGTCACCCACATATGTGAGGTCTGAAGAGGGGAGCCAATGTGAAAGAGCCTGAAACCTGCAATCTTTGTAAAGGATAACAGGGGGAAACTTCAGTGGTCGCAAAAAGGAGTCTGATTGCAAGTCTATGAGATAGTGACCATCATTATTTGAGTTCTCAAAAACTAGGTTTTGAGGTCTTCTTCTGGCAGGAGTAGAGCCACAATCCTTTGCGTTACAGTGAGTCACAGTCTTCTCTTGAGGTACAAAGTTGATATTAGGAGACATGACAGAGCGGAGCAAGCGTGTTAGTTCACGGACGAATAATCCCTTTGAAAGCACAAATATTAAATATAGAATATTAGCATATATAAATTATTTAGACCCATATTTCACTTTTCATTTTAAAAGGCAAGATGTGTTATTCTTAATCTGGTTTGAAGAATGATTTCACATTCAAGGCCAAACTTTTTATTTCATAGGTTGTCTATTTTTATGATTTATAGGACATTATATGATATTATGATAGGACAAAATCGCACAATAGCTCCCCATATATTACAAGTACCCATTCCATTATTATCATGTTAGATATAGTACCTCAGCAGATATGATACAGACTACATGTTGAGTCAGTTTACCTTTAAGGTTGCCACATACAAATTCGTACTGACACCTTTTAAGAAACTTATCAAATTGCATCATTAAAACTCAAATTACACTATTACGTGTAATGAGTTTTTAAAATCACAGCGTCCAGGAAGCAGGTTGGTTGCTCCTTGTTTTATTGCCTCACTAAACATAATGAGGGCGAACTGATTATCAGCTTGTGATTTAATCTATTTATCTAGCCTACATTTTCCTCTGCTACATTATTCTCTGTATGCAGACGGCAGGACATACTGGTAGTAAAATAAAAGCAGAAGTATCATAGCAGAGTGATAGTTAAAGCAGCAACAGGCATCACAACCTGTTGTGTTTACAGAGCAGTTCATTCAAAGCCACCGCAGCAGGAAACATGAGGCTGCTGGTGCTGAGAGGAGGGCTGGCCTCACGGTAACGACTGGAGTCAGGTAACCGCCGACTCTTTCCCTCCTCTCAGACGGACTCAGACGCGAAAGGACGCGGGTAGAGCGGTTCGTTTCAAGTTATTTCTACCGATGTCGCGTTTTACTCCCCCAGAACAACTTTACATATCTATAAAAGTTTGGTAAATCCAACGTCCTGTCGGAGGAGAGTCGCGTTTGGGAGCCAGGTCAGCGGAGGCTACTCAGGTGTTGAGCTAACGTTAAACAGAGTACTTCTCCTTCGTCGTTTATCCCTCCTCTGCTTCTTCCCACGTTCAACCACACATTATTTTTTGTTCGTATTTTTGTCGTGTATCCACCGTATTTCCTGTTTTTTTTCCACCTCCCCGTTGTTCGTCTTCAGTTTGTGGGACTTATCAAGTGGCCAAGTTTGAACAGGTAAGCCTACTGAATGTTAGCTTACAAGTATTATTATGAATTTGAGCAGACGCTAGTCGGTTGACACCTTTTGAAACGGGGCCAACTGGAGGAAGGGAGCCGAGCCACAGCAGGACAGCCACAGCAGCTGACCTCTGTTTTAACAGTGCAAGCCAGTTTACAGCCTGCTCATTAAAAAACCCTTTGAAATGTTATTTGGCTACTCAAAAGTCACTGACACTTTTCTGACACTCTCAGGACCCAACTTCACCCAGAATACAAATGGCTCTCGGATGAAGAAAACACTGAAATTCTGACCACTTTATTGCAGTTTATCTTTAAAACATATAACATTAGATGTATACAATAGCCTGTTGAAATTGTTCAGACTGGATGGAGCTGTTCTCTGCAGGGGTTTGTCTGTGAATTCTGAGTTTTATGAGTATATAAATGCAGAAGCCTCAAGTCTGGAGGCCTTTTACAGACGTTTTATAGTTAAGACATTAGTGCTATCTTTTCACACTTTCTGTCTGCTGTTATACACACATGCACACACACAGACCACAGCATGCATTTGAGATCTCCGGTTCTGCACATCAGACTAACTGCATTTGCTTTCACACTCTAATATGTGTGACTTGCCTACTTTATTGAAACCCAAGGCTATGCAAGGTTTGAGCTTGAGTTTGACTCACTCACGAAACAGCCAACTAGCACTGTTTAACATGCAGCTGTGCATGCTGAATTACAAGCAGAGAACCCAGCGGGAGCTCCTGACATGGTCGTTCTTCAGCCAAGCCCAGGAACGGAGGGTCTTGAGGCCTTTTCCAGGGGGTCTCACTCACCTCTAGCTTAATTTGACTCTCAGGAAAGACTTATTTCCTTCAAGGTTTTTTTTAACAAGCATACTTCAGTCTGGGGTGTCAAAACATAGATGCACGAAATGAGTCACTGCACAGGATGTATACAATATGTCACAGCTGCCAAAGAAGCTACAATCCTTCATTGCAGTTATGTGATATGGTAAATTGAAATCAAACATTTTAACACTGTCCTGAAATAAATATGGAATAAACCTAGGCTGGTTACACCTTGGACAACCTTTTTTTCTACGATACCCAGCCCAAGGTTTTTTAGAACTTAACAAAACCTCCATGACTGAGATGCTGTAAAGGATTTGTGATGCCCTAATTAATTTTGAAGCCTTGTAGGGACTTCAGAAAGAGCTTCGAAACAACAGCTTGATGTCCTCATGTCTCTGTTTTATCATTCTCTTCTAGTGTTATGAGCAAGGAAACGACAGTTTCACTGTGTCACGCTGCTCTCCAATTTTCATCTGTTTCAAACTGATTGTTGTGTTGACTGTTATTGTCTTGCATCTTTGAAGCAGAGGGTTTCTATTTGGTATGAATTATACATAAAACACTGTGTCTTCTATTCACTCTAGGTCTTATACCTGTAAACTATTCCTTAATTTCCGCCTGTGTATTGACACCTGAGTGGCCCACTGTGCCTAACCATCTGTGAATCTGTAGTAGAACTGTGAACTTAGCAGTGCAGTGTGTACAGAATAGTTAGGCACCAGCTACAAGTAGCAGTTTCACTAGTTAAGGTGTATTTTAAATTTTCGCTGTTTTCTGCATCAAATAGCTTTTTAGTAGCAAAAAATGTATCAACCAAGTAGTGTCTTCACAACTGTACAAGCTACATTTGCTTACGCTATCTGAAGTGCAGCGGATAAGTCTGTTGCTGAAACTTCGACCAAGTGTCCTGATCTTTTATGGGGGCCAGCTATTCTCATTTTCAAGTTTTTTGCTCAGACACCAAAGGGCACCACCAACAGGCCTAACTTTTCGGGTATAAACTCTTCATTCCACGTCATCGATAAGTATTTCGTAAAAATTACGCTGAAATTCAAACTTTAAACTAATGATGACTGTATTGAACAGTTGTATTACTTTAACAATAAGAACCATTCTTGTTTAGTCTCTAGTCTTCTTATATAATATACAATGGCATGTATTGTGGGATCGATAGTTCTTTACATCTGATTCCTAATTTATCATTGACTTCACGCAGGCTGGTCACCGACAGCCAACGAGCCAGATGTGGCCCAGGGGCAGTACAATACCTAAGAAGAAGTAATGTCTTGACTAATTCCTGGCCAGTTTGTTGCTGTTAAACTGAAAAGTTGTCCAAACTGAAGTAGCATAGTACCCAAGTTGATATACTAGTAACTTGTAAAGCAGTTGGGTTTTGATATGAATCTGCAGAAATATACTCAAAGGAGAAAAAGGAAAGGAAGTGGGGTAGAGTGCGCAAGATAGCTGTTAAAGACAGATAAAAGGGCAGACGGAACTGTGTGGTTGTCAGCACTAAGAATCAGAAGGAGTTTTACCTTTTCATGTTGAAGAGAGCAGCAAAGAGTCAGACTCTGCGAAGGCGGAGGGAAATTAAAAATCAGAATGATAAAGGGGAGGAGACAAAGAAGTAGCTGGGAGTGATGAAATCCACCACTTCTTTCGCTTCCAGCACATCTGTGGCTCTCCATGTAGGTCTGTCTCTCCATCCTCAGTTTAGGTGATATTGGATATCCTCTGTCCCCTTTACATTCTGTAGAATTGCCATCAAATACTAACTTCTGTGCTGCTTTGAGCAAAGTTGTTTATGGTGCTATTCCCTCTTACAATCTGTGAAGTATAATTAGAAAGATGACACCAACGCTGTCATTAGTACACAATGTCACAATTCAGAGGTGTACCTCAAGTGCTCGCTCTCTTCGAGTCATACTGCCACTGCCCCAGCTATGTGTTTGCAGATTTCACAAAAACACTTTCCTCAGGGCTTTTATTATTATGGCTATACTGGAGATTAGACTCAGCAAGCAGAGCATACACAAAAATGG
Source organism: Macroramphosus scolopax (assembly GCA_901007825.1). NCBI lineage: Eukaryota > Metazoa > Chordata > Actinopteri > Syngnathiformes > Centriscidae > Macroramphosus > Macroramphosus scolopax. The sequence continues at coordinate 6,836 of CAAKHC010002296.1, forward strand.
TTCACCTGGAAACAACAGTTAGTAAGACACAAGGACACTAGGAGTGCAGTGAAGAGACAGCGGACGTGTTAAAACACAAGTTCGGTCTCACAGGAAAAATCCAACTGATGATATTTTATATTGTGTGATTAATGGTCTGGTAGGTAGTGGTTTGGGCAGTCATCACATTGCTTCTTTTGTCAGATGAGTTTAATGTTACATTGTTAGCAGAATGTCCTCAGAACTGAGCAGCTGAAAATAGGGAATGTTGAAGGTTTGTTAGTGTGTTGTGTGATAGAATAACTTTACTGGATGAGATTTTGAAACCAAGTCATTGTGCGCCAAATGACAGTGTCAGCCCGAGCATACCTGAGATGCCAGCGATGGCCTGACATTCAAGTGTTACCTTTATTTTGAATTTCACATACTCCCCCTTTGGTCTGTCGCTTTGTATTTTGTTAATGTTCAGGACAGAAGGGGATGTTGAGACGACACACTTTAAATCACTTGGGTGTCTGTGCTTTGTATTCTTTTCATTCGCAATAATCTGTTGATTTGAAGCCGTAGTAAACCTTCCTGACAGTTGGTGAAAGACCGATAGAAAACCATGTCTGTTGTACACAGTGCACATGCCCGTCCTTTGACACCACAAACAATGAATTAATCAAGCACAGAAGGATAAGACAGTTGGGCGATTTGTTATGGAAGGTAATGGTCTAATGATATAACCTCAAGAAAGACCAGAACAGTCTCTGACAGGATAATACTTTTGCTCCTCTTGCTTCTAGCATTTACCGGCTTCTTTTGTCTTAGATTTGCGGTTCCCTGGACCTTAGTGGCCTTTGCGTATTATGAGTCAGCATTATAAACCACAATCTGGAACACAAGACTGACTATTATTGTATGATTACCTTCTCTGTTGAAATTGCAAACAGTTGCTTACTCATCCAACTGACGAACATTAATTTGGAGTCATTTTTAGAGTCTGCCTTTCAGTTCTGATGTAATTCGTAACCAACTCATGGGGGAAATAACTAAACTCGCTACTATTTTCATCAGCTGAATTGTGAGGAAACTTTTATCAGAGAAAAAGCTTCCCACTGATGGAGGCCAAAAGGACACAGAGAGTGGTAAGAGTAAACATAACAGTAAAGTTGAGAGCCGGACAGCTTAACAATTATTACATCCATATCAATGTTTTGGATGAAATAAGCTGGCTAGCTGTTGACCAGGCATTTGATTGAGATCACTATGTACCTTCTGTACACAAAAAAACTTTCACTCGTTAGCGTTAAACATTGAAACAATAACATGAATAGTGATGTTATTTAAAGTGACGGTAAATTAAAAGAAAAGGAGAGATAAATTGATTAGAGGTGATACATGAGTGAGAAATAAAAAAAACTAAGTTCAGAGGAAAACAAATCCTGTGACTGACATTGCGAATGTAGTACCTTTTTAATAACAACTAGGTAAATATAAAGGAGCGTCAGAACTGGTGAAAGGGAACATAACTCTGCCGGAAATTACCAAGAAGATACCTTCAATGGATGGCTGCTTCTGCAAGATTTTGCAAGCGGGATACAGTTAGGACTTTATTTGGACCCTTGAATTGTTTAGCAATATACATTTTGATATGAATTTGTCCTTCATTGCCTTCATTATAATAACCTCTGTGATTAAAGTGTCCAAGTGTAGTCACTCTGATATCTGTGATGATAGCTTGGAATGTCAGTTTGTTTGTCCACATGGATAATGAGGAAAGGAGGAAAGTTAAATATTAGATTGCCCAAGTGGACCTTGAACAATACAAGGTGACTTGAATCTCTTAGATGTAAAAAAAAAAAACATTGCTAGGTTTTGCCAGCTATTAGAAAACGAGTTACATCAATAAGACATTTTAGGATATGTCATATCTATAGACAGTTCATGATACTGTGCCTTTGTTATGTTTTCCTGTGAGGTGATGTGTGTAATGGAGCGATGAGGCCCGCGGCATGCAGGCCTACAGGCTTTTGATGCAATGACAATAGCGAAAATTACCCGAGACCGGATTACACCAGTCCTGCATTCCTCTCCAAACCTGTCTGACACACACACACACACACACACACACACACACACACACACACACACACACACACACACACACACACACACACACACACAGTAATCCTGTCACACACAGAAAGACAAATAGCTGAAGCAAGTCAATACTTGTCTTACACACTTTACACACTCTCTAATGCAAAGAAAATACTTAGCAGACAAGAAATGTTTTTTTGCCTGTCTGCAAATGACAAGTCAGAACCTCATTAACAGAAATCCCTCAATGGTTCAATGAAAAATACATCAATCAAAAACATTATCCCAGTAGAGCTGCTTCAGCATTACCATATGGTATCCTTGTTCTTAAAATGTAATTTGTATGATCAGAATCACTGAACAAGGCATTTTTAAACAACTGATCCGTTTTTAACCGCTTTAATTTTACCAGATCGACGCTAAGAGCCTGCTGAAAACAGACTGTTGTATTCAGGCCATGCGTTTTACCCCTTTTGTCTTATCTTTATGTAACTTGTGACAGATCACAATAAAAACCAAAACTACAGAGATACATCGCTTTGCTGCTTGTTTACTGTGTGTACTCAGTCACTTAACTCTGCTCTGTCTGTATGTCTATCTGTGTGTATCTGTGTTAAGTCATAAAAGTAGACACTCTCACAAAGCTCAAATGATAACCCCGAACCCTGCATAAGTCACAGCCTCCTCTCCATTAACTTAGTTGAACTTCCTCCTAATGAAGAGTGTGGTCAGAGATTAAACCACAAAGCATCATGAACTAACAGGACTGCAGCCACTTTGATGAAAATTGGTCAGCAGAGGGAGGAGAGACACTCTTGGTTGAGAAAGGTCACTTTGCCTTTATTTCAATTACATTTTGCAGGTGTACAATTACTCTTAAGTGCTACTGTTGTTTAAAAATGGCACTTGAACTTTTTCCATGAAGGGGAAATACAGCAAATCATCCTGCAACATCAACTTCAAAGTGCAAACTATTCTCATTGAAACTATACAAAACACTATGGTATATTAAAGACAGCAGAGGCTGGCTACATATTCTTATTCCAGTTATTAAGTCATCAATATCATAATATGAATTATTCCACATATTTTCAGATACATCAGCTTGAAATGGAAGATGTGATTTCAGATTGGGATAAGGTCTTGGCAGCCCAAAAATGTAACATTTAACAGCTCCGTTGCAAAAGCATAAACTATGAATATCACTTCAGTGAGATGGAGACTAGCACATATTATAATGTGTCTAGGAGAACTAGATGTGTGTCATTGAGCTTGCAGAGGCAGAGATACATGACAGAATGTTTGTTGTGTCACAGCCTCAAGTATCTGTCAGGACTTGTCAGAATGTGTCTCTCCAACTTTGATCCCACTCCACACATCACTTCCTCTCCTTCATACTCTCTCGCTAATTTCAACCTCTGGTTCCTTGCAGGTATTCACGTTCGTATGATGTCTCTGTCTTATCCTTCTCATGTTCATTTTCTTCATTCTTCTTTTCCTTCCGTTTTCTCATCTCTTAGCCTTTCTGCCTCCTGACTGAAAGGCGGGTCATGAAAAATCTTGTTTTTTCATTTCATCAAAATGAGACGTTTAAATTACTAAGAGACTGTATATTATCTTATATGTATATAGATAGTATACATTCTGCCATGCATTACGCTGACACTGTTAATCAAACTTGTATATATAAGATGAGCAGCTATAATAACCTTCAGTCAGTGTTTCAAGACAAACTTGCCCTCAGTCACACGGTCTGTGTTAAACTCCTGCTAGCTTGTTATCTTTAATCATTGCTAAAGCAGAGCAACACATACACGCTGCATTCCACCTCACGGTAAAAACTGGTGTTTACCCTCTTATCATGAACACTAATACGTGCCTCGACTGTCTATGCAAAAGGGTTTAGGAGATAAAGCTGTAGATATAAGAGTTCATGAACGGCAAAACATTTGAACCCACAGTGATTAAGTAAGTCTTAGGAAGATAGTTGATAAACCTTTGTCTCCTGCTTGAGGTCATGAAAGGTCTTGACTAAGCCCAGTACGTTCACATGAATACACACACCGGCCTTGTTTGGTCCAGGTTAAAACAAACCCTTGTGTTTACCTGGGTGGTGGTG
>CAAKHC010002298.1:5626-30626 GCA_901007825.1 Macroramphosus scolopax
TGCAGGTTCTGATGATGGGTGCTGCATAGTGTTGCTTTAATGGTTCGAATGCGGTTTTTCTGGTACAGATAGTGAGAGAAGTGCAGCTGGTCTGGTAGCCTTGGGCATTCGTGATTTATGATACAATGACCTACTGTTGAACTCGTGTGGTGCACTCTGTCTTTTGAGACATTATCTGTTATGAAGTTCTGTTCCTGTGAAGTTGATAAGCAGGTAACCCCCATGTGAGCATGAAAGCATACAGAATATAATTGGCAGGAAACCCTTATATGGTCATGAAAGCATAGCAGAATATAATTGGCAGGTAACCCTTATATGGTCATGCAAGCAAACAAGATATAATCATTACAAAAAATACATTACCTCATATCATATATTGTATTTTATAAAATAACATATCATGTTTTTATTATCTTATATTATAATGTTTTAAGATATTATATTACATAACATTGTATTATACTGTACTATATTATATTATCAGTAGTATAAGTGTCATGTGTTTATTCGGGGGGGGGGGGGGCAGTCAGAGGACGGCCCTCTGTGATCCGTCCTGTGTTTAGACACTAAAACACTCAAACAGGCTCCATTCATGTGGTGAAGACATCGGCCTGTCGACCTCTGTGCTAATCTAGGCTAAACTTCCTAAAGGCTTCATTCTGTTATTGATTATTGAAACATGTGAGGGTTCCACTTCTAACTGATTCTCTGTCCTACAGTGACATTGATCGACTGGGAGATGGAGTACGAGTGGGCTGAAGACGACTTCGATCTGCCTTACGGGGTGGTTCCCCTGGGCCTCTCAGAACCAAAGCAGGGTCGGAAGTATGTCATGTACCACGGCACCACCAGCGCAAATGCTGTAACCATCCAACGCTCAGGGTTCAGGCAGTCAGCGAGCGGGATGCTCGGCCGCGGCGTGTACCTCAGCAGAGATCTGAACAAGGCGAGTCGATACCCTATCGATCACCCCGAGCACGACAAAGTTGTGATTAAGGTCATAGCCAGCGTGGGGAAGGTGATCGCCATCAATTCTCAGGATCACCCTCGTAGGACGACCTGGCACGACGGGACATACGGCCAGGTGTATGACACCGCCTGGGTACCACCCAACTGTGGGATGGTGAAGAGCGGGCTGGAGGAGGACTGCGTCTGGGATCCCAAACATATCCAAATCATTGGTAACATCAAACCAAAGCCAAAGCCAAAGCCAATGCAGCCGTCCTCTGGAGGGGGCCGTCGAGGATTCATCTGAGCTCGACGAGCTGCTGACCGTTTATTTTCCATGATCAAAAGTATTTTTATAAATTTGGATAGAAAGTGAATTACGTTGCACTTTGTAACCTTGAAAATAAATCGGTCCAAGCAGTGCTGCTGTGTGATGTCTGTGTTTCTTTATTTCTATCTGCCTCTGAAAGATCTGCTGCCGTCGAGTGACAGCACTCGAACGCAGGCCGCTTCGGGCCATGACGCAGACCTGACGGACCTCCCGGGGCCCGACAGCACGGATGTGAGCCTGCTAAACAGCACTGGTCCAAATATCTCAAATCCTATGTGGCCCCTTAGTTTGTTTTATTATTGTCATACATGAGCGCCAAGAGTCCATGCGGGCCAGATTTTTCTATGATGACATCACTTCCTGGAGGTGAAGGGAAAAGTCAGACAGAAAAAAAACAGTTGAAGAATTAACTGATGACACATACACCTGTTTGTTTCTGCCTCTGTCCTCCGCTGACAGTTTAACAACAAACTGATGTGAGCCGCGACGCATCGTGAGTCACCGTGATGTTAATGTACCGTCATTTGTATCTTCATCAAACTCAGGTCTGAGAAATCATTTGATTTGAGGGTTTTATCAAACATTTGTTAGGGGCTATTTTCAGTGGCGGATTAATCAACATGTGGTGCTCATGTGGGTTCATCCATGTTTCAGGACCGAGCAGATGACCTTCATCATATATTTGTCCTCATCTTCACCAGGACTCCCTGAAGGAGGAGATGTTGTGACTTGTTGTGACCTTCCTAGATAAATAATAAAGGATTATTAGATTAGGCTCCTGGTTTCTGTCTGTGGAGAAAAGAACAAGGAGAATAAAGCTTATTAAACTTCATACAAGAAGATGTTTTAATGACAAACTGTCAGGATTGAGAAAACAACACCATCTGTGTCGTCTCGTCTCTCCATCTGTCGGAGGCACATTGTGACATCGCAGCAGTCAGAACACAGATGGGGTCACTCAGAGTGAATGACAACAGATTCAGATCACAGCAGGTGGACCATTGATGTCCATGAGGGGGCGGAGCCGCAGGTAGAAGGAAGCATCCATGGGATTACAAATATTCAGGGAAATATAAAATAACATGTACAGTTGGACAGTCGTCTCTTTAATAAAAGGAAACATACAGTTATTTAACAGATGAAACGACTCCGAGCTTTAGATCGTCTCCACATCAGGTTTGAGGAGGACCTTTGACCTGTCGATCACTCTCATTCAGACACAAACACTCTGAGACAACAATGATCCTTCAACAGAGTGACGGAGCTGCTTCAGGCTGGTGTTTCATCCAGTTCAAAGCGGTTGAATCCGTGACGAGCCGCGGCTGGGTATAGAACCTGAGAGATGCTAAAACGCTTGACGCTAAACAAGAAGCTCAGAGGATGCGCTCATGTGGTACAACCGAACTGACGAGTCAAACACTCTTTACTCACTTTTATAACACAAGTTTATAAAAGTAGTTCACCCCCTGGTGGCTAGGTGCAGTACAGAGAATAAGCCACGCCCCCTTCATGTTAGCAGATGGGACTCTCAGGTTGGTCTCCATCATTTTAGGAAGTTCTTATTACAGTTTGTGATGGACAACGCAGAGTCGTTGTTGGAGATAACTGGGCTTGTTTCCCTTTATTGGATGACATCAGCTTAGTGTCTGCACTCCAGTCGGTACCGGTAAAAAAAGGCACCGTTGGCTGTTCCAAGTACCGGTTCAAATGTAAACTTAACTGTGTGACAGTATGAGTACTTCCTGGTTGCTGAAATAAGGAACGTGACCACATTTAGTTCTGCTGCCCCCAGTGGCCTAAATGAGAATCGTGCTCTCAGAGGAACGAGTAGAAAAGACTTCTATCTTAACGTCATTTGTCGGTCGTGTGGCTCTTCATGTGAAGCCTCACGTATGCCTTTCGGTAGAAGCCTTTCCCGCAGACCTCGCAGCGGTGCGGTTTCTCCCCGGTGTGCGTGCCGCTGTGCTGCTTCAGACTCGAGTGATCGCTGAAACATCGGCCGCAGATGTTGCACATGAAGGGCTTCTCGCCGGTGTGCGTGCGCATGTGTCTCAACATATTGTGGCGACAGTTGAAGGACTTCCCGCACTCGCTGCACAGGAACGGCTTCTCCCCCGTGTGGACCCGCATGTGCGTCTCCAGGTTTTTCTGACTGTCGAAACACTTCCCGCACACTTCGCACACCTTCCCGTTCTTGTGCGTTTTCAAGTGAAGTTTTAAATTTTCCTCCGAGTCAAAATGAGTCCCGCAAACTCCGCAAAGGTCGGTCGAGTGACTTTTGGCATGATTTACCAGAGAAACCACGGAGTGAAACATCTTCCCACACACTTCACAGATGGTTCTGGTCTCGTACTTCTTCGGTGTGGACGTGCTGATATTTCCCTCACCGTCGTTGCCGTGTCTGTTTGCAGGTCTGTTACTTGAGTCGACGCTCTTCTTCACATGAACCAGCAGGTGGCGCTTCCTGGTGGAGTAGTCGTTGAAGTACTTCCCGCACACGGTGCAGGGATACGGCTTCTCCCCCGTGTGTATCCTGATGTGTCGCATCATGTTGTGCCGACAGTTGAAGGACTTCCCACACTCGCTGCAGTTGAACGGTTTCTCTCCCGTGTGGATCCTCATGTGTGTCTCTAACGCGCTGGACGCCCCAAAACATTTCCCACAGATGCTGCAGATTCCAGCTTTCATGTGTGTTTTTAGATGAACCTGAAAGTGGTCCTCGCTCTCGAAGCGTTCCGCGCAGACGCCACACACGTCCTTCGGGTGGACCTCCATGTGATTCACCAAGGAGCTGATGGCGTGAAAAGCCTTCCCGCAGACTTTACAGCAGATTCTGGACTTTTCTTTCTTTGCAGAATGAAGTTTCAGGGTCACTTGTAAACGAGGGCTTTTTCTCTTCTTCCACTTGCAGTCGCTGTCGTCCCCACTGACGTCGCTCTGAGATCCCTCGCAGACCTTCCACTCTTCATCACTGTTGTCGTGCTCAGCTGCAGAGCAGTCGGAGGAAGCCTCGTCATCATCCATCGCCGCTATTAAACTCTGCTCCGCTGAAGTGCTCGGCAGAGGATCATCTCGTTTAGGGCTCTGATAACTGGACTGGTCGAGGTTGTTCTTCACATACGGCGGAGTGAAGATGAACCTGATTGTGTTCCCTTCATCTACGTCCTGAAGGTGCTCCTCTTCCCGGGCGCCGGGAATCTCCACCTGGTTAGTCTTGGACTGTGGAGACTCCTGGTCCAGACCAGAGCTCCAGCCCCGCTTACAGTGTTCCTCCTCTACCTGCTGCTGCTCGGAGACGAAGCCCTCATCCCAGACAGAGAGAGCCAGCTGGGGCTGCTCTGCAGGAAAACACACCAGATGAAACTTTAATGTGGAAATTAAATATGATCCAGTTGAAAGCAAATATGTAATCTACGATCTAAGGCTACAAATATAACTTATTTTTAATATGATGATTACAAAGAGAGAAACTACAGCAGAGTTTTATATTGAGACTTTCTGAAAGTTCAGATGAAAAGCTGCAGCACAACAAAGCATATGTAGAATATTATAGAATATAATACTAAAAGTATAAAAAGCCATAAGAAACTTGCCTAAACAAAATAAGTATTTAAGTGGGAAGCTATTTTAGAATTAACGTAATTTATTTGAAGTGCTAAATACATTTTGGAAATTAAAATGTTTCAATCATCGGTCAGCTTTAGGTGAAGTAAAAAAGCTGATATATAAATCTGGATTCAGTATTGTAAAGTAAAAATAAATCAGATATAATAAAAACAAATTTAAACCTGCTTGATGAATATCTAGTATGCCGAATTTCAAAGCAAACCTCCACGGTGAATAATTCCTCTTCATTTATGGCCTGTCATGTGTACACATTCACACATGCAGGAGAATTCGTTGTATTTATATTTTTTTGAGCGGAGTCCGGTGCGTTGACGTATCCAGGAGGCGGGGATAAACTCACCCCGGAAGAGTCTCGTACGAGCGGCTTGTTAACCTGGTAACGAACCTGCTTTAACTATCGCTGTATTTACTCTTGTGACTAGAACAGATAACCTAGCTAAACACTGAACGTTCGGACTCATGGTGGCCTTTCAGGAGATAGCCGGTGCCGGGCGGGGATCTTTCGGTTAAAGGATAAATACAGACAAACCTGAGTGATTGTCGGTCTTTATGTCACGCTTGCAGACCGTCTGCAGCATCCTCCGCTGCCGGTGGATCTCCTGTTTGGAGAGAACGATCTCCTCTTCGTAGCGGGCGATGGTTTTCTTCACCGCCTCGAAGATCTCCTCCGCGGCTGCGGACAGCCGCTCGTTGACGACCGCTCTGAGCAGCTGGATGCTGGACATGACGGGGCAGACACTCCGCGGTGTCAACGGCCGACTCTTCTGCGTGTTAAGGCTGTTTTTGTTTTGAAAACAGCAGCACAACTCGCCGCGGCTGGATCACGTCACAAACATGGGCGACATCCGGTCAGTCAGTGCCTGCGCGTTTCAAAATAAAAGCTTAATTTCTAGACTCGTGGCTGAAAATGTTTCCTTCAAGACGAGAAATGTATGTTTTATTCATTTTTAGACTTTAAAATTTAGACTTTTTTGGGAATCGCTCAACAAACCGGATGAAGAAAGGATATCCTGAATACTTAAGGAAACATAAAGTCGACTAATAAAATATGAAAAGGGGTTAAACCTGAGTAATATTGACTTTTCCCGGCTCCTTCTTCGGACATTAAATGTTTGTTTGCTTAGGGTTTTCTTGTTTTGAATTTCTTAAAACGTTTTACTTGTATTTTCAAGGTGTTTGTTAATTTAATATTAATTGACTGTTGATCTATTTTGCACCGCTCAGATTTTGGCTACCTTCGTCCAAACCAGGGAACCTTCTCTCCTCGCACATTACTTCATTGCTGTTGGCACATTGACATTCATAACTTTGTCTATAATTAGTATTAATATCCGTCGTTTGTATATAATTATATGTACATACATACATACACACGAACGTCTCCCTAAGTGTGTTTCTCTCTTTGTAGTGAAAACATTTTTTGTTTATTAGCTATAATGTGGAAAAAAATGCAGCTTGTCTCCATGTGCGAATTTTAAAATGATGAAAATGACTCTTCAGGTTGAAGATGATGACGAAGGTGACGAGTGTGTGTGATTTCCACTAGATGGCAGCCTTCACAAACTAGAAGAACGTGCTGATACTATAAAGCAGGAAGCTTTAACAAATCAATCAGCAGGCACGTCGACACATTCAATATTTTATTGTGAAAAAGTCTCTTCAGACACTCGTGTTGAAACTGTACAATTAATAATTTAAAAAAAGAAAAATGTTCGGCTTCTTTCTCACAAACTCATTCATACTTCAGTTTCAGCAGCTTTGAGCCCCCAAAAAAAGAAATAGTGTTGTTTTAGGTTGTTTTAAGCAAAAACAACAGGCGATATCTGAGGTCCCTGAAGGGGTGTGAATCTACAGTTCTCGTATCTATGGAAACCATTTAGAATCTCAGTTCAGAGCCACAGAAGAACAGTTGGAAAAGCAAAACACTGATGAAAATGGTCGTGTGATGTAATAATATTATAATAAAATATTATTACACTCAACATTTCCTGTCCATCACCAGAGAAACTTCTTCTGAATCCTCGGCAACAAACTGCTCAACGTCATGATTCAGTCGTGATTAGGTCACACAGTCTGTACGTGTCTGCTGTTTCTAGATCTTTAGTCTGGGACGGAGTTCAAATGACCGGTTGAATATTTTCAGGACTTCCTGGAAAACACTGGAGGCTTTTATTTCAACTAGAAACCAAAAGGTTTTGGAATCATTTAGATATGTTCAATTTAAAAGGTATTTGTGTTGTTTCCTGTAGTTGCACTGCTTCACCACATGGTGACAACGACGCAGATGTGAGGATCCTGTCAGCCAACAGCTCCGGTTCGGTTCCGTGTTCGAGCTTAAACGTAACCGTAACCAGTCCAGTCCACATCAACAACCGGTGCCGATGGCGCCACGGAGCTGAACCAGACTTGTATTGCATCGGTCATAATCACTACGACGACGTGATTAACATCAGTTGTTCAGAGCTGACTAATAGAAAGTCTGACAGGCTGCAGCGAGGTGAAAACATGCAGTTGGACCTTGGAGAGTCCAGTGGGCAGCTACTGGGGTGGTTTGGTACACAGACCTGATGTTGGGCTGAGGGAGGGAATCTTCCTCACAGCGAGGAGGCTTCATCGTGTGAGCCAGGACATATTTCTAAATGTGGGGCCAAAGACAAGACAAGAGGACGAGGGAGACCTTGAACATCTGAGCCTGATGCGAGTTAATGTCGGAGACAAACAGTGTAAAGAACGTTCACTGTGCTGCAGTGAAACAAAGCAAGCAGCCAGCAGAGCTGTGAGGAGGAGAGACAGGAGCTGCAGCCGAAGCCCTCCAGAGATCTATGAAGAGAGCATCTATTATTCAGCAGCTATGAGTCATGGGACGGCATGCCGAGGCGCTGCAGCAGTTCAGAGGCAGAGCAAAAGATGTGCTGCAGTGGCTCCTGGGGGAGATCAGGCCGCCGCGGCTTGAAGGCACTTCACCCTTTCACACATGAACCGAGAGCGTGTTACTAATGAATTCACTGTGGTTCTAAAGAGGAAAACAGCAGATGCTGCCTTCTTGTTACGTTATATTCACCTGCAGTTCACCCGCCCGCCCTCTGTCCCACTGGGGCCGAACGTAGCAGACAACTGGTGGCTGCGCATCAATTTTGAATTCTTTAAAAAAACCTTTAACTCGTTTATTTTCTCATGATCAAATGTTAATTAGATGGGTTGGGGTTCGGCATCCTGATCTTCTATGTTGTTGTAGAAAGTCTGTTTAGGACGCGCTTGTTATTTTAATAATCAGTGTGAGTCGTGAGGTTGTGATCCGCACACACGCCTCCCTGCTCACTCACACGAGTGCTCAACGTGAACTCATCCGCTGCTGAAAATAGGCCCCAACAGAAACACCACTTCCTGCTGTTTGTTTGCTAAAAACAACGTTTTCTGTATGCAGAAGGAACTGATGAGATCATAGGTGATGTCACAGAACAGGAAGTCAGAAGAATCACGCTGTAGTTGTCAGGGACAACGTCAGTCCTGTGTTCTCCGTCTGTAAACATTCCCCGAGTGGTTTATTCCACATTGTTGTGTGTAAGCAGATATAAATATCCTGTTGGAGGTCGCTGTATAAAATATCTTAATATAGCATCCTCATATAACCACATACAGTGTGTTTAAACCCTTCAGACAATGATCTGCTTGGAACCAGTGATGAAGGAGAGGAGTGATAAATCAGGCTCGTTGTTCACCATCAACAGGCCCGCCTGCCTTCTGTTGACCCTCCGGCAGCCTCAGATATCTAACGATGAACCAGCTGAGTGACACGTACGTACAGAAGTAATGAGTTCCAATTATATTATCAGTTTGGGGATTCAAGGACAACAAACCAGAAGAACGGAGGCCTTTTCCTTTAAAAACAGCGAACAGTGCGGCCCCTGACACCGTTTCCCTTATTCCATTGGTGTCAAGTCAGAAATAAAATGGATGATTCATTTTTGTTAGCGCTGAATGGTATCCATGGCAACAAGCATTGTCACATCCCAGTTTAAAGTCGGGGGCTTTGGGATTTACAGACTAAAGATGGAACTTGAAGTTCAGTTTGGCTCAGTTTCCTGTTCAGAGACTGTTGTTGTGTTTTATGTGAACACACTGACGCCGCGGCCGCACTTCCTGCAGCAGCAGTACGCCGCGGAACCTGTTGCTTTTCAGTTCGGCGCCCAGGTCAATGGGTTAGAGGCCCGTTAGAGGCGACGGGTCATCTAGAGACCCGAGCGATAACAAACACGAGGTTCGTCTGAGAGAATCAGACGACCTTCAGAAAGGAGAGCTGCAGCGGTGACGCACTGCTCTCACAGGCGGTGTGGCCCCGGTGTGTGTGTGTGTGTGTGTGTGTCCGAAGCACGAGTGAAGCACGACTGATAGAGACGACTGATCAATAGTGTCGTGAACTTTAGCTTATTGGTCATCAAGGAAGCAGATGATCTGGAGTGAGGACAGGAAACGCTGTTTTTACAAGGTGAAGAAAACTTGATCTTGAGGTGACGCCTGTGCGGCGAACAGACGCGATGAATCGCGTGCGTCATGAAGTGTTGCTGAGGGACTTCTGTACACGTCCAGCAGACGGGAACGACTCTTGTTCCGTCACTCAGTGGACGTAGTGAGAATCATCTGCACAAGGTTTCAGACGTTCTCCTCCTAAGACCATCAGAGCTCCCCCACCTGGGCAGTCCTCCTCTTTAACATGATGTCTTGAAGCAGCACGTCAGTTCATCCCTTCATCCATCGTTCGTGCTCTCCGGTTCAGGGACCTGCTCCTTCGCTCCAGCACGGCACACATCCGTCTCCTGGTCTCATGCTGTCGATCGCTCATCGTCTCTTCAGCACTCGCAGGAAAAGGAGAATTAGGAGATTTTACAGTTATTTCGGGTGCAGTTCTGCGGGGGGCTCTGTGGTGGACGGATGGACTTAGATCGCTTCAGGCTGTTGCCTTTGGAACCGCCGGCCGGGTTGGCCAGCGAGTAGGAGCGTCCGTGCATCATGACGGCGTTCATGCCGTTGGCCATGGAGAAGGACTTGAGGTGGGACTTGATGGCGACAGGCAGAGGGAGCTTGTCGATGAGGTGGACCGGCGTGCACGACACAATGGCTCTGCAGCAGAGATCCTGGAGACTAAAGACTGCAGATGGAAAGGGGGGAGGGGGGGGGGGGGGGGGGGGGGGGGGTTAGTTAACAGTCAACCTGGAATATATGATGAAAATGAGCCGCCGGATAGAAACAAACAGTGTGGGGCGTCTCGATGATGTTCAGCAGACGACACCACGGTTCTTTATCTATAACTTATATCACAACAGCCTTCTAATCCAACTCTACTTCATCCTTTAGCCTCCCAGCTTGTTTGATTCCTGTTCAGATTCTGAACAAGAACTGTGAGCAACTTGACAATGACGCGAGTGGACTTGTGATGTCACAGATGAAGAGACAAAACAACAACACAAACAGTAATTCACATATTAGAATGAATTCGCTGCCCCGTGTTTGTTAGCTTGTAGATGTTCTGCCTCTTTATCAAACTGAATGACAATCATGAGAACAACATGCACGGCCCGAGGAGATAGGAGGAACCTCAGACTCCGCCCCCACTAACCTCTGTTGGGCCTCCAGAACTTCTCCATGCCGTGTCTCATCAGAACGATGCGCGACAGCTCCGTGAAGGACTCGATGACGTTGAAGTTGCACAGCGGGCTAACCTCGAAGAAGGTCATGCCGTTCTTCTCAGCGTACGCCCTCGCTTGCTCGGTGGGAACTTGCCGTTTGAAGGCCAGATGCAGCCGGTTGCCTACAAGGATCCGAGGCACACCTGGTGCATGCTGGGGAGGAAACAGAGTTAGGTTTATGTGTACATTCTGTGGATAGTCAAAGTGATTTCCTTTGGGGATGAAAAACGACTGCGTCCTGTGACGAGCGTCACAGTTCACCAGGCGAATCCCCAGCGGAGTTGTTACTACCTTCCTCAGAGATTGGTTGGACCTTTGAAGACCTGCAGGATCCTGTCTGAGTCATAAATGGAAAAAACTAAACTCCTCTCCTGATGAAATCAGTGGAACAGAAGTCTGCGGGCGTAATAACGAGAGACATTCATCCAAAGTGACCAGCGGAGGCTCATCATTTATTCAACCAGCTCGTGGCAGCAGTTTCCTGCCCTGACACTCGGGTTCAGCTCTCTCTCTATTCCATCCTCTATGACAGCGGCCGACTGCTCTCCTCCGTCATCCTCCTGACCGTCACCCAACATCAGCCTCTCCCCTTACCAGTTTCCTTCCTGTTGCCTGTTCAGGCTCGTTGCCCGCTCTCGGACCGCCAGCAGTCACAGAGGACACACTGGTTACTGAACTGATCAATAATAAGTTGAGTAGTTGCTTCTGCTGTGTGACTGGTAGATGTGCAGGAACCTCCTGATGAACCCGCCACTGAGGCAGCAGCATCACGCTGCTCAAACCATCAGTCAACTGAAATCCTTCAACTTCCATCGTCCACAGATTTCTAATCTGTCGTGTTGAACGTGTCCGAGGCCGGCTGGTCTGCCGAGGCGGAGCAGGAAGGTGAAACGTACCACCTAACACACAAGTGTGTTCTTCTATCCATGTGAGGACCGACGTCCCTTATTCAAACCTTCACAACTAGTGAATGACGCCAAACTGAGCCTCAACCAGCTTGAACCTGAACCTCCAAACCAGGTCTGAACCGTCTGTCCTCGTTACCTGGTCCTCACACAGGCACACACACACACCAACACACACCTCAACCCATAATGCAACACTCTCCGCACCCCGACATAAGAGAAAGTAATTTCATTTCATTCTGGTCTGAACAGTAAACCATCCGCCCATCACCTCATCGATCTCTCTGATCCACCTGTCGATGCCATCAAACGACCATCGGTTGGTGATGTCATACACCAGCAGGATCCCCTGAAGACACAGAAGAACTATCATGAAATAAACTGAAAGTCTCAGAGCGTCGCAGGAGGCACAGCAGCTGGTTTCTAAAACTAGCCGTCTGTAACTTCTCTGACCTCTTGAACCTTTCTAATTGATTGTGGTAAAGTCATCTGGTCCTCACCTGAGCGCCGCGGGAATACGAGCGAAAGATGGTGCAGAACCTCCCCTGTCCTGAAGTGTCCCTGCAGAGAAGAACAGAAACTGTGATAGTCAAGACAACAGACAGAAAACGAGAAGGTTTTGGCATAAAGGACGAAAACCGAACTGAAGTCTTCAACCAAACATGCGTCTGCCGCATCTCTTCTGATGCATGAACGGTTGTTGAGCAACCACATGCAGGAGACATGTTTGCTTACCAGAGCTCCAGCTTCACTCTCCTCCCGTCCAGAAGAATGGTGGTGGTTTTATAATCGATACCTGGGCAGACAAACAGGGAGGACGGAGGCAGGAATTAGACAAACACACAACAAGAGCACAAACATCAATCAGGATCACAACAAACTGACATCTTCATACATCAGCAGGAGGAAATCAATGACCCGGAGATCAGATGTGTCGATGAGCAAAGCAACTACAACGAGGGGAAGTCTGAAGGAGAGACGTTGGGACCTGATCTCAGGTGGCGAGTTTGGCAGCTCTGAGATGAACCACCAGACGGAGCTTGAACACTCTTAAAGACGAGGAGAGCAAGAACAGTTAAATACATAACTGACACTGATTCCAGATGATGGACAAGAGATCTGAACAGCAGCTCTGTGCAGGACTAGCCTCAACCAGCAGTTAGCAATTAGCAATATCTTCCAATTGTCCAGGCATCATGAAGCTGCTGCTGAGCTCAGGCCCGACTAATCTAATCGGAGTGAGTGTGGCGTTTCATCCAAAGTGCTTTCCTTTCCTCCTGTTGCCAGGCTTCGCTCACATTTCCCAGATAATCAATAGCTTCTCTGATCGCTGAGCGGAATACGGCCGCTTCTATTCTGGGAGGCGGCTTCTTCTGACGACGAGTGAAGCTTCTGATGTTCATCTTCTGTTCAAAGTCTGTGAGAACGTTTGAGACGATCTGTGATGTCAAAGCAGGAAGAGAGACACAAATATATATATATCATACAAAGTGTTTCGTTACGAGCTACTTCAGATGTGCGTGTCTTCAGAGGACAATAGAAAAGTTTTGTTCTGGAGACGAATCTGCTGCCATCCAACGGAAACAGTGACCAGTGTCCAACACAGGAAGTCCAGTCGACAGGAGGGTGTGACAGAAGTTGTTGAATTCAATAGCTCGGCTTTTATTTGACGTATTCTTTATGTTTATATTAACGCCTTATCTTCAGCTCATCCATACTCTCAGGCCACTCTCCTTCTTTGGAGAGGTGATCTCAGAGCTGGGCTGCGTCCACTGATAACAGCTGTCTATCACAACGAGCGGCCCGGCCGCAGCAGTCGGTCGCCCCCGAGGGAACGCTCTGCTGTTAGCGGTGAGCCGAGGAGAAGATTTAAGAGTCTCTCGCTCTGAGAAAGTGTCCTTTCAACAGGATTCTGCATTTGAATTAGCTCAGCTCCTTTGAGGCAGGTGGAGTCCGACATCAACCGACCGTGAAACTCAAAACCTTATCGCAGGGAGAGAAATGAATCGTAAATGATCTGTAACGCCGACACACCAAACCTCCCCCCAACATGTGCAGTATATAGTGTTCATACTGGGAGAGGTTGTTACAGACTCGGTCCTAGAGTATTAAAAACTCTTCATAATTAGATATTTAGTTTTGTTTAAGGCTAACAGCGTCCCCAGAAGATGTCTGATCACTGGTCTGATCACTGGTCTGTTCAATCATCCCACTGGCCGCCCAGAATCAGACGACACAGAAGACACGTTCATCCAATCACAATCTGCTCCTCCATCCGGATTTTCTCCTCTTAAAATATTCAGCGTTCTCCTTCCCTCCAAGCTAAGATCTTTGCCAGAGGGATGGAAATCAATAGCAGAGCGTCTGTCAGTACAAAGATCCCAGCTGAAGCTTGTTCAGCTGCCCTCCATATTTAATGACGGCGTTTGATCTCGCTCGCATCAAGTAGGATGACTTCTTCTCCTCCTTGGTGTCTGTCAGCGTTTGTCTTTGGAGAAAGTCTCCTTCAGACCCTTGCAGGTTTCCTCTCCTCATCATCAGGTGACTGACGGTGGGTTTGTAAATATTAAGAGGGATGTTATAGTGAAACACAGAGCAATGGGAGCGTCAGACGCCCACCAACGATCCCAGCAGAGCCACACTTCAAACACAACGGCTCAGTCGTTTCTTATCTACCTTTCACCTGCTGCGGTGGAACAGCTCGGCCCTCAGTAAACACAGATATGACCTGAGGGAACGTCTCCACGTCAGCACCACCCTTTGGAAGAACTCGTTAGACCATCATGGAGGAAAACGGGTCATTCTGTTGCTGACTGATGTATCTTTCATGAAAAGCCGTTGTGCATTCTTAGAAGAGCAGATGGAATTAAACATCTGAAAATGGCTACCAGAGACAGTAATCCTTTTTTTCACCTTAAAGGAGCCAGTGAAAGAGCATCTCATATTCAGAGACAGTTCGATGAGTCGTGGAAGGTTCTCTTTAACTTCTCTCCTGCTGACAACCTCAGTGGTGAAGATATAGAAAAACTCTAGTAGTCATTCACAACATCATCAACATAAAGGGAGGAACGCTCCTCTACGTATTCACATGCTTTGGCCAGTTTACTTCCCCATCATTCCCATTATTACAGTCTGTTTAACCCTTTAAGGTCCTGCTCCACCGTTTGGTAGACCACACTTTAAGTCACTATATCTCAAAAACTGAGGGGTCTGATGTCTTGAATTTCCCTCGGGATAAATAAAGTATCTACCTACCAAACTTAAAAAAAACCAATTGATTGTTGTTAATATTATCCTCAGTGAATAAATAAAAAAAAAAAAAAGAAGATTTTTCCTTTACTTTTTTCTTGGTACGGACCTCAAAGGGTTTTAAGGAGGCTGCCTGTAGCAGCTCAGCTCCTCCAATTACGTTTTACTGACCAAGATAGTAGGAAACACTCAGCGTGACAAAGTGCAATATACAGATCACAGGAGCTGAATGATTTGTTGCAGGTTAAATGTTTCATATGGTCATAAAGAAGCATTATGGAGCCAGAGAGACCCGGCCTACTACCATAATCACTGTCGCCAGGGGCGACAGGCTTGTTTGGTACATCGATCACATCATCTTCAGACTTTATAATTCTCAATAAAATAACAAGTCATTTGTCAAAATAATGTTTGTTCGCACACAATTAGACGACATCGAAGGAGTCAGGAAAATAAAGGAGACGATGTGTGTGAAAATCATTCAATGTTTAACAACCAGTCAGACACTGATGGTCTTCTGACCTTCTTCCATGTGAATGGTGTGTGTGTGTTTGTCAATGTGTTTTTAAAGACTCATTGTGAATTATTCACAGTCCACACTGTTAAACACGCAGCTAGTATGTTCAGGACCTTTGTGATGATCAGGCCTGATGACACAACAGGAGGAGCTCATCATCACAAAACCGAACCATTAGGCACCAGTCAGCTGAGAGGAGGGTGACTCACCGCTACTGTAAGCGTACGGGGACTCGGCGGAGCCGTCCTGCAGGCTGTCCAGGATCTCTCCTTTGCCCACATCGCTGTCTCCAACCAGAAGGAACTTCAGGAGGTAGTCGTAGCTTTTCACTGGGCTGCCCTGGCTGCCCATGTCGCCTCACATCGGAGTCCAGATATGATGGGAGGCGGAAGATGAGTGGCTGAGAACTTCCCCAGTCAACACAAGGATGGTGGGGCAACCAAAGCCCCTTCGGATGTTATCCTCTTCACTTAATCCAAAATAAAGACGCTTGTACTTGATGAATGGAAGTCTCTGCTTGGCTCTGACAGTCTGTGCAAGTAGCTGATTTTTAGGACTAAATAGGAATGTTTTACTTGATTATTCTCACTCTTATAGTCAAAAAAAGGAGAAAGATTACAAGTAGCAGCTCCCAGATAGTGCTGACTGGGACAACACAAACGTATTAATAAATTGTGCTGATTTATAAACTGATGGCCGTCAGATTAAAAGTTAAGATCCAGATTCTTGGCCCTGTTAGACTAAAACCACAAACTGTGTCTGGATGGGAGGACAAAAAAAACTCAAGGTTTAAGTAAGAAAGAAAACATGCTTATTGTTTGTGATGAAAACTATAATAATCAACTAGGTTGTAAAAGAAAAAAGATGATATATCAGCCGAGGAACTTGCTCCAGTAAGTAAACAAACTACGGAAGCTGGACGGTGAAAATCTCTCTTTTTGTTCCCATTTAAAATGCTGAATATTAGCATGGGAACAAGCTAGCCCTGCCACAAAGCTAGCCAGCTAGCCTCGCTGTTACGCTGGTGCTAACGTTACCGAAGCAGACACGAAAAGGATTTAAAGACACCGTCCTGGTGAAGTTATTTGCCCCGTTACACACTCTTTCTGGTGGATAAAACGCTACTGGTATTCCACGGCAAGCTAAATGCTAACCTGGTTAGCTTAGCCGATAGCTCAACTTCTAGCGACGTCTTTGTAATTCAGGCCCGCTTGTCTTCCTTTAGTTCGGGATTACAAAGATCACTGTGAATTCACTGCGTTAGGTTCACTGATATCTACAGCAGGATCAGAAATCTGTGGCATTTTTAAGTCCAGTCCAAATCACTGTAGCTGTCCTCTGTAATCTCAGTCCGCGGTGTTTCCATGTTACTCCATTATTCTCAGTCATGATCGGAGCCGACAACAGTGAAGACGCTGCTGCTGCTGCTGCCTGACAGATCGCTGCTGTCTCCGCTGGGATCCCGCCCTGGAGACTTAAGCCCCGCCTCCTGGCTCACATGATTGGACGCTGTCGTTACCCTCACAAAGACAGAGACTGGCATTGGACGAGTAAAACGTTCGTCAAGGTTTGCTGTCAACAACACGCAGATGGTGCAAATGGAACAAAGATGCTTCTCATACAAAACAATGGCAGAAGTCTCTCTATCCCGAGGATGACAACGCTTTATACATATCATTTAACCTTTTTTTATTATTTACTTCATTACTAATTGTATGTCTTTATATAATCTC
Organism: Macroramphosus scolopax; assembly: GCA_901007825.1. Taxonomy (NCBI): domain Eukaryota; kingdom Metazoa; phylum Chordata; class Actinopteri; order Syngnathiformes; family Centriscidae; genus Macroramphosus; species Macroramphosus scolopax. The sequence continues at coordinate 22,621 of CAAKHC010002298.1, forward strand.
ATCCATTTAATATGCCGTTGTGTTGATTATATATTTATAATTATAGCTTTGATATATCATTTCATTGTCATTTCATTGTCATAGTTTCACTTTTCTCATCTATTTAACAGTTATTTCAGCGTTTGAAACATTTTGATTAGGTTTTCTATTCTCTCGTCGTGCTCTGGTTTTACTGTTGATTTTATTTTTATGGTCAACACCTGATTCTGTCTTATCAGCCTGTCAGTCATCTGTGATGCACTTTGAACTCCACTAACCTGTATGAGAGGTGCTGTACAAATAAGGTTTTATCAAAATAAAGAAGAGTAGTCTTTGTGGCTGCAGCTCATTATGAGGCTCCAGGGGCATGCTGGGACGTTTTTAAAAAACATATGAAACTTATATGTAAACACACACAGTGATGACACATCTGACACATGAAGAATTTAATTCAGGGTAATTACAGCTACATACAAAACTACAGAATAATAATTACAAGTTCCATATAAATTCAATCAAAGTTAATGACATCACAGATTAAATTAAATCATAAGACTGCTGTGATTTCTATTCTTTAATTGGCACTTTATGACCAGATCAAACTGGTCTGAAGAGACATCAGTATATTAAATAGGACTTTTATTAAATAGCAAAGCATAATTTAAAGATCATTGGAGGTTAAACAGAATAACACAAATAAGAATGCTAATCTAAACTAAAAAGGACAAAACAAAATAATTTGTTAGTTTGGGATATTTAGAGATTCTAAATGACATGATGGGACACATGAGGCAAAATCAAGCTAATAAACAGATCGGTACAAACTTCAATACAATACTAATAATTTAATGTATAGGTTTATAAAACTTTGCTCTGAAAAAGAAATAAAAAAAATAATCTTGTTCTACATTAATATGAATACTTTAACAGTATAAAAGGTCAAAGATTCCAACTATCTACTTGGTCAGTGAATTAATATATAAACACCTGGTTTACCCGACATCTGCTCCATCGCTGGAATACTTCGACTTTGAAGGACCAGCTCACCAAAATGTAACTAGTTATTATCTGGACCTCTTGTTCGTGCTTCAAGCTGTTGGAGTGTTAGCGGTTAGCGACATCATGTAACATCAGAGAGAAAATATACACAGGAAGTCCAACTGAAGAGAAAACAGAAGAACTTGGGGTCTGAGATTAGAAACTGAATATTTTATCGTAATTTTAAGATCTGAGTTCTTGAATTTGAAGTATTTTAAGTTATGCGAGCCTTACGGCTTTGCCTTCGCAGTTTTATATCATTGTGTATATCAGCTGCAGCGGTGAGTTTTGTTTACGACGGTCATTATTCAAAAATCAACTTATATTGTGAAACATGTCGCATCATCTTGTCTGTGAACCGTATCGTAGGTGAGGTTTCAGGAAATATAAACGCAGTGTGAAAGTCCACAGCCTGAACTTTTTTTTTTAAAAGTACAATATTTCACAGTTGTAAATTCACAGGTGGTTACACACTCACCGGCCACTTTATTAGGTACACACAGAATGTGAGCTGGTGATGTTTCAGTTTGTGTTGACTCCTTGTCTGTTTGTTAAGTGTGTGGTTGGGATGCTGCACTCTCCTCCTCCAGTTTGATGACTTGGCAGCTTCAAAAGAGAAACTAAAAAGGTCCTCATACTGGTTTCCCCCATTTCCCCTCTTTGCCTCCGTTCGTCTGTTTCCATCTCATTTATTCTATTCTTCCTTTCCGCCGCTCCCTCCTCGTCCCCCTTCTCCCTCACCTTTTAAATTAATGTCTATCAGTCAGCCTTGGTGGTTTTGTGTCTCCAAGGGTAAATCAACTGCCCAACAAACAGTTTCTTGACCAGGGCGGCCCACGAGTCTTTGGGGTAGCAGCTGTATGTTGGGGTGCGGTAGGTCTGGAGCACCGTGCTGCTCTTCAGTGGGTTTATCTGAGGATGGAAACACAAAACATCTTGACAAGAAGTAACAGTTGTCGTGGCAACAGGAAATCATGATTTCACATCGATAACAGGAAGGAGTCAGTTTAGAATTATCATAAGGTGAGGGGAACTAAACGCAGAAAGGAAACCAATGTATACGGTTCTTCGACCACTTAGTGATTCCACTGACCCACAAAACTAATAAACCTAACATTCTACATGATGGGCTTTTCAATGTGAGAAAATGTGACCTCTGACCTCCATCAGCAGGTGAAGGGCCGTCCCTGGCTCGTCACACAGCACCCGGAACTTTACACCTTCTGTAAAGCAGATGACACATTGTGAAAATCAGCTTCATCAATAAAAGCGTTTTCATCTCAATACTTCTCGACACAGAGGAGCCGCAGACACTCGTCAGACTCAACTGACTGCCAGGTCATCCTCCCACTGGTAAGGTACACATGAAGCTGGTGTACCTGCGAGTCTGTAGGGTCGACAGATGCGAAGGCCGACGGCGAACAACGGGAAGGAGTTGATGAAATCCACACTGAGGTGGAGGACGCCCTGGAAGAGCACCACCACCAGACGCAACTGGAGACACAGAGACACACAGGGTGAGGAACAATCCGGTTCCACTGCCAAACAACGAATCAGTTGTCCAATTCCACCAACAATGTCAGTGATAGTTGTTGGAAACGCCAACTGATCTTACTTTGTTATATCTTTAACTTATCAGATGGTTGGCAAACAGCTGTACTTGTCACAATCCAAGACAATGCCACGCTCATAGAAGGTTCTTAATGTGAGACTCTTACCAGAGTGAAAACCAGATAGTAGAGTGCGGTGGTGGGCAGCAGGAACAGCAAGATGGTGAAGAGCAGCGTCCCAATGAAGAGCTGAAGAACCACACAAACACACTCAGTAATTATCAAGACTTCTCTGAAGATCAGGATGTGCGTGTGTGTGCATGTGCGTGCGCGAGTGTGAGACCTGGTCGAGGTCATAGGAGCAGGAGTCGACTCTCTGGCGCAAGACGTTCCACTTCTTCCCTCTGAAGAGCCTCCAGAGAGACGAGAGCCCGTAGATCTTCAGACAGTAGAGCCTGACCGGGACACAGACAGGGAGAGCTCATAGTGTGTTTACTGTGTTGGTTGACTCTCCGGGCTCTCATAGTGTGTTCACTGTGTTGGTTGACTCTCCGGGCTCTCATAGTGTGTTCACTGTGTTGGTTGACTCTCCCGGCTCTCATAGTGTGTTTACTGTGTTGGTTGACTCTCCAGGCTGTCATAGTGTGTTCACTGTTATACGGTGAAAGTGTTTCGTCTTTGACCTGCTGGTAGCGCCACAAGAAACACCAGAGAGGTTCATCCTCTGTTAACCATGAATATCTGAACCCAATGTCAAATAGTTGTTGAATCCCTGAAGTCCTGTCGGGTTCATTAAGTCAGTTTTCTGAGCGAGCTAGTCGTTACATTTTCGGAGTACAGCTGAAACCTGCCTGACGAAAGATGCAGCAGCAGGTTAAAAATTTAATCATGATCCAGCAGGATATTTTTAGCTGCAGGCATGAAGATTTAATAAGCGACTGACAAAGCTCCTCAAACTTGCATGAATTTAAACACACACTCACTCATATTCGGGAGCTGCTGGGGTTTAAATATGCAACAAGGAATTGTGGGTAATATTTCATTATGCACCACAGGCGGGGAGTCAAGCTATCTTTAGAGCAGCTGAATAATTTACTGAAGCCTCCCTCCTCCAACATCCCAACTCGTATCCATTATTCCTGCAGGTTAGAACGGAACTGAATTTAAACGGATGGCGGCGACTCAACAGTCCAGCTGTGACCGGGCTCAATTTGGAGGCAATCAAGGTAATGCCACTCGCTGAGTTCAATGTCTGCAAAGACAGTGAAGAATCCTGAGCACGACTGACGGGTCTCACCTGGCTCCGTAGACATAGAAGCAGTAGATGTGGAAGGTGAGCAGGGCCACCATGTCAGACAGCAGCGAGATGGCAAAGGTCAGGCCGAGGCATGCTGACAGGCCTCCGTACCAGAGGATCCCCTCGATGAACGGAGACATCATGTGGATGTAACCTGGAGGACACGATGAAGCGTCATGTTTCAACAGGTGTGTGCAGGATGCAAACAAAAAGTCTGCCGTATGCATGCAACCAGTCCTCCTCGCCTGCTGTGTCCCACAATGCAAAGTGTGAATCATTTGTGTGTGTGTGTGTGTGTGTGTGTGTGTATTGTGGCAGGACTCACTGATCCAGAGGTGAATGTGGTAGAGGAAGAAGCGGCCCAGAACTTGGTCCAGGGCCCGGTTCATCTTCAGCCCTGCAGGAGCTCCCATCAGCCACTGCAGCAGCTCGTCCAGCTCTTTGGCCACATGCTGGAGGGATTGATAAGAGGATCTGGCAGTTGAGACTTGAATTCATCATGTATGTAGAAGACTACAATAGATTGCAGAAGGATTGTGACCACAGCCACCTTGAATCTCTTGTGTTGGAGAGCAGCAAATGTTGTAGACTGATTCTCTGAAGAGGGTTATTTAACAGACATGTTGTGAGCTGATCCAAAGAATCAGTATTATAAGAGCCTGTCGGCTAAAATAAAAGGTTCTTACGACAACGTTACTGATCGTATCAGCTGATGCTATTTAACACTGAACCCATTTGAGTTTCAATGTCCGTCCCCAGCCAAAGGTCATCTACGAGTTGAGATGCTCAGCTCCGTAACTAGGGAAACGGTTTAGATCGCCAGTCCATCAGACTGATTTCTCAGAAATGTCCTCACTTTCCCAAAGCGTCCACCTTATAACTTGGTCAAAGATCACACCGACATACACACATGCTTACATCAGCGGCAGGCACCAAAGCATTTGCTAACGTGGCGATGTTGTCGTCTCTGTAGAGCCACGAGATGAGCAACATGCCGAGAGCCACGTCCACCAGGAAGGACACAAAGATGTTGGCCTTCCTGCACAGAAGAGAAGAAGAGTAAGAGAAAGTTTCAACTATCAGAATGAGTGCAGAAAAGGCGAATATGAAGACACCAACCTCATGAACTGTGTGTGTCCGTCGGCTGTTTTCGATGAACTGAGCGTCCTCAGGTGATTGGTTCTGTAGCTGAGCTGGACGCACGTGGACAGTTTAGAGGACAGGAAGCGCAGCGGGTAAAGACTGAAGACCCTGGAGGTGCAATATAAAGGAAGAAATGATTTTCGCTATCGGTCGAAGTCTGAAAAGGTCAAATCCAGCAAGTTAGTGCGGGTCAACAGCTGCTTGATGGACACAACAACAGCTCCAAGCAGTTCAACAAGTCCAAGTCACAGTAGATTTATTTAACAATGAAATTCTGCATACTGATGCCGAGTTTCCTTCCTGCTCACCGGATGTTACAAAGCCACGTCCACATGGAGAGCAGCCAGCTGACGAGCAGGCAGAGCGGCACCGAGGCCTGTTTGAGCAGTTCCACGATGATGCTGGCCTCGCGACCTTCAGACTGCCAGTGTGTCGACTTCAGCGGCCCGTCGTCGTACCTGTCCAGGAAGAACAGAGGCTGGCTGTGGGCCACCGTCTGGAACACCTGGACCAGGGAACAGAAGGAACACATCGGTGGTATAAGACTGTGAGCGACCTTTAAACATGTGACTGAAGAAGTCGCAGGAACATTTCCAACCTCAGAGCAGGATGTGAAGTTATTTATCAAGATGTTCTAATAGAATATGTTTTAGAAGCAGAAAGACACCACACAGACACACAAACAGCTTCCACTGTAAGAAATATCATCTCAGTTTTCTATTAGAGCCTCATGGTCCTACAGCAGCAGCGCCCTCTTTTGGAGATCAGGACACACTGCATCTGTACCTGTCTCAGCTCAGACGGCGGATCAGCTGGGTCGGGAACACCGTTCTGGACGGGATGAAGCTGTGACTGCATCACCTTCCTCTGCTCATAGTGGATGAAGATCACCTTTTCCTCCTCCTTCTCCTCCTCCTCTCCCTCACCTCCGGCGTCAGCCTCCTCTTTCTTTGTCTTCGCCTCCGGCTGAGCTGATGTTCCATCTGGTCATGATGAAAGAAATCTTTCAGTTTGACATCAACATGTGAACCTTTGTTGAGTGAGAGAGAATCGTCTGCTGGGATTAAAGATTAAATTATTCACGTTCTCAAACTGAAGTTGGAAACGCCTCTGACACAGCTGAAACCTGATGGGTGCTATTTCTGTCAGTCACTAAACCCGGGCCACAGAAACCCAGTGAAGTCAGAAGTTCGTACTCTGATCCCGTTTGACGACCTGGCAGTTGAAGCCAGTCTTGCCCATCTGTCGGCTGATCTGGAGCCAGCGTTCCTGCGGGAAGATGGTGCTGAGGTCCCTGAGGAAGCTCTCCATGCCCTCCTGCCCGTCTTTGGGCAAACTCCACGAGCCCAGCACTGACAGCTCCACCCTGCTCTGAGCCTGAATCTGGCAGAAAGAAGGACAAAGACACCATGAACATTTTTATGGATCTTTTCTTTCTCCTTCAGTCCAACATCAGTTTTCACCTTGCCAAATATTCTAACATCATTAAGGCATCAGACTTCAGATCAGAAAGAACACAGAAGTCTGTCCAGAGCTGCACTTACCTGCTGCATGTACTGTTTGACCTGGCCAGGGATGAACGGGTAGTGGATGACTGCCAGGACCACGGCCGAGTCGTGGCCGGCGATCCAGCGGCCCACCAGCAGCCCGCTGTCTGCCCGATTGCAGCACTGAGGGAAGAAGACTTTGAGCACCATGACTTCAGCTCTGTGTTCAACGATCTGAGGGAGCAGAAACAATAAAGACAACCAGTTCTGGTGATTTATTCGTCTCCCTGGTGTTTGGAGGTCTGCAGACGCACTTCTTTAAATGGAACTTTAGGATTCACAGCCGGAATGGAACTTCAGAAAACTGCCATCACCGTGAAAACAAAAGCCTCTATACGATGCATGAAAGCTGAACACACAGAGGAGTTGAATTCAAAGAGACACTGGAATTAACTACAGCAGTTCTGAGCCGAAACTGATAAAGATGTTTACAATAACAATTCGCCTGATTGACAATAATGTATAACTGTTATTTTGTCTTTTTGTGTCAGTGAAACTAAGACACATCTCTTATAATAAAAAGGCCTTTTTCAGAGTCCAGTACAACTACCTGCAAGCTCTATGAAAGAACTTAGAACAAAGGAAATGTAAATGAAGGCTGATGTTGTGAACACACACAGATAAACCGGCCATGTGTGACTGTCAACTTATTTGGGTCGCTGGCAGTCAGAAAGGCGAATATCAGCTGACTGAGCATGTTTAGAGAAGCTCGGGAGAGAACAGAACATTGAATTAACAGATATCTGAAGAGGATTTGGTGCACGAACAGAGCGGCTGCCCTCATTTTTGCCCTTCACATATCGAGCTTGTCCGCGGTGTTGTGGCAGCACGCGGCGCCCGCGGCGGAACTTCCATTGATTTTAGTGGCATAAATGTTCGGACGTTAGCAAGCTAGCACGTAAAGTGGGTTAGCTCGTTGTTAGCAACAAACGCAGAGAATCACCGACTCAATGTGTCCAACGTTCGTTTTACCTGGTAAATGTGCGATATAAGTACATTGCTGACATTAGCGAACAATGACAGCGAAATTACAGATTCACGATTTCAAGTTCGCCGCATCTATTAAAAGTGTTAAAACTTAAATTAAATGATCGGACTGATTCTACGTCAGACAGCGTTAATGGACAAACAGACTGACGTCAATATGGCCGGTTAATGTAGAAAAATACAAAATCATTTACCTTCTTTAACAGCAACACAAGCTGTCACCTTCCATCCGTTAACGACAGTTCGCTATACTGACATTTTAGGTGTTGACAGTCCATCTCATTAAACGCTCCGGTAAGAAACAAATGTCCAAGTGTGTTTCCGCCCCTGAAAATTGTCCGTTATTTGACTTCCGTGAGTCAAATACGAATCGATTCCTTACAGATCCCCTCTCACCGTTAAGTTTCTTTAAAATAATAACTCTATGACTATCTAACCTCAATGGAGAAAGTATCCGTTTGATCT
>CAAKHC010002299.1:0-16067 GCA_901007825.1 Macroramphosus scolopax
CAATATGATACATCGTAAATTTAATACACCATCAGAGTTGCAAAGCACCAATAAAACAATTAAATATATTCAAATTGGCAATTAATAAAAACTGTAATAAATAGATACAACATAAATGATGATTGAAGGGTTTAAAAAGTAAAAAAAACATACATCAAATAATTTTTTAAAACTGTCTTGTGTCTTCAATTAATGCCCTCATCTGGGTAAATAGACTTATTCCAACTGTTTTGTTAAGTCTTAACTGATTCACAGAAATACGGTAATGTGGCAAAGAGAAAAAGTCTGACTTTAATATAACCAACAGTTATCTCTGTACAGATACCAAGGCATGTTGGAGTAAATAGGAGGAATTAGCTGTAAAAGTACCATAAGCTACAAAAAACTGATATTAATTTAATGATATTGACTCCTACACATGCCCTCCTATTTGTTCATTATGCAACACGACATGTCAACAAGACGCATCCTCTCGATCAGATGATAATAAAGCAAAAAAAAGTGCAGTGGTGAATTGGAAAGTGGTGCTTGGAAAAAGACTGATGGTTGGGGGCACTTACAAGGCAGGGTAGATATAATAAAATTAGTAAAGGTTATTTTTTTTCTCAAACTGAAGTTTGCTTAAAATGGAAATTGTACTTGTATTGTTAGATGTTCTTATCGGTCGTTGATTGAGAGGAGGTGGTTTAAATAACATTAAAACATAATCTAAAATTCTAAATAATTATACAAGATTTGAGCGCTGGTGTACACTTTCGCTCAGCAGCCGCTATAGAGTTACGATGAAGAAGAAGACGAGTGGGGCAGGCAGCTGGTGACAGCTGAAGTGAACCGCTCTCCCAACAGTCAGCTAACCAGATCAAGAGGAGACATTACCGGACAGCTCGATGGGAATGATATAGTAGTGACGCTCTCTGTTCACGGGAGGGACGTTTTACAACTTTCGGCTGACCAGAGATTCGGACAGTTCAGGGAGCAACGTAATGTTTCAGTGTTTCTCTTGACAACCCGATCCAACCCTGTTGCTTCGAGTTCGAGCATTTGCATCGTTAACGTGAGCTAAAACGTTACCGTTGGTTAAGTTATCTAACAGAAACCAGTGTTTACGGTCGCATCGACTCAGCAACACTAGCCCCGTGGATTTAGCCTGTCACGTTATTGACAACACGCCAGGTGGTCGGGCTACTTAATGATGGGTGACATAAACCCATCAACATCCCATACATTTCAGTCGGAGGTAAGTAACTGTTTAATTAGACCGTCATTTGCTTCACATAGTAGTTTGCACTCATTAGCAAACGTCTACTTGATCGAGATTGTCACCCCCTAGGCTAGTTAGCGTTAGCACACTGCGCTAATGTTGACATAACATTAGCTACTTGTACCGATATTTCATAACTTACACACGATACGCATCCAGAGAAGCATAACCTAAATTAAACGGTTGACTTTCACCACAAAATCGTAGCATCGCTTGAGAGAAATAATTAAGTGACCACATACATTACTTTGTAATGTTGTCGTTAAAGCTAGCTTAACGTTTCACCGATAAGAAAACATTCCATCATCATTGCGGTGCATGCTAACTTAAGCGTTGGCTAACCAAGCCAAATATTGACGCCATCTGCTTTTATCGTCAGGATGTGAACAGTGATTATTTTATAACCACAAGTGACTCTTTTACAATGTACGAAACCATTCAAAAGTTTCATTGGTTTGTTTGACAGCTATACTTCATCGACAGTAACGTTAGCCAGCTGTAGCTTCTTAGCATTAATTACTTATTGGCTGTCCAATGATTGCCTAAGTAGCTAACATTGACTGTTGCCTTTAGTTTGATCAGTGGGATTGGTATGATGATTCTGCAATGTGTCCAGAGAGAAATGTCTTCGTGTAATAAATAAAACCTAGTCGTTTTGTAGTCCACATGTTATCCGTTAGTTTCGTTCTTTTGCAGCATTGCACCGGTTAACGCAGGGGGGCAGTTTACAAGAAACGTTTGTTTATCTGTTTTCCTTGTTAACACCATGTCGGGATGTGTAAGTATGATGAATCTAATATTCGACCGACATGACTGTGTTTCAGGGCTTCAGTCCGCCATACAGGAGGAGGAGGACAGTGGAAGATTTTAATAACTTTTGCACATTTGTTTTGGCCTATGCCGGTTACATCCCATACCCGCAAGAGGTGAGTACATACGGCGATCTGTGTACTAATACAGACGCTTATTCAAGCCAGCTCCTGTATTAATGGATTACCGATGTTAATGCTTTAAAGTTTCATTACTTCTGATCACTGTGCAGACGTACAGTACATGCAAATACATTTAAGTCAAATAAAAAACTCAGAAAAGTGGTTAAAAACATCTAAATCCTAAAAAAACAGCAGAAAGGCACGCACTTCAAAATGTGTGTTGTAAATAGTAAGGGTAGTAAATTGGCTAAGAATCTGAATGATTCACCCCTGGCAGAAAATCACCTGATGAAATTGATGATATTTAGTCAATGACATACTTATCAAATGCCAGTTTGTTTTTTTACAGAACACAGAGGTCACTGAATGGTTTGAGTATGACAATAATGTGAATCACATCACATTGCAGTCAACAGATCTTAACACAGTTAATCACCTGTGGGAGATTTTGGACAGAGATGCTTGAGTGTTCTCTTCAAAACACCAAATGAGGACATTTATTCAGGAAGAATGCTGTTTTATCCCTTCAGTAGAGTTTGAAATTATTGTAGAATGTATGGCAAGACACATTGAAGCTGTTTTGGTGGCATTGCGTTTTTATTTTATTTTTGTGCTTGGTTACATCCTTCATACTTGCAATCCTTCATATGTGATTGAGACTGAATGGTTTCATTGTTTCTATTGGAGAGTTGTCGCACTTAGTAATGTGTTTTTCTTATCTTGAATTGTTTCGATTCAGCAAGTTAGAAATTAAATGTTACCTTTTGCTCATTGCATTGTTTCCTGTGTTTGGGGACAGGGAATTGGAGGGCCAGAGAATTCGCTAATCTTATAGAGATTCTTACTTCCTATAGTTAAGATTGTACTCACACTAAAGATAATAACAGACTACAAGTGTTTTCAACAAGGTTTAGGTCTGGACTGATGTGTCACATGGCTGGATGTCCTCCTGTCTTGTGAGCTGTGGGAGTTTACCTCAACTACTCTTTCCCACTGGGGTGCTGCTTGTCACCTCTTTATCTGTGCCCTCTGCTGCATGGCAACTAGCCCTGGTCACATCATTCACAAATCCCCCACTATTTACATGTTCAAAGAAAATAACAGCCCCCAAAACATTAGCCATCACCGCCCAAACATTGAATTTGCATGCTGTTGTCAAGGGAAGGCTGCTCTCAGTGTTGGATCCACTTTTTGTTGTTTTGCAGACTACTTTTCTCCCTTCAGGTGGCAGGGATGTTCTCGTACAGATGTCATGTCCTTGATAGCTTAATCACAATTCCCATCCAGTGTTGCAGCCATTGCAATACATATCTTAAAAAGTAAAGGCTTTTTACAGTCACAATATCCCTTGAGGTCTTTTTTTTGTATCAGCACAATTTGTTTGGTCAGAGCCGACGATACACACTTAGTCATGTGTTGCGAAAGGCTTTCCTGCCAATTCATATAAGGCACAAATGACGCAAAGTTGTCATGACGGTACTGAAGAAGTGCCATTACTCTTTACTCTCACCGATCATGCTGCATTGGAATTTATGAGACACACACTTATAAACTAGTGCATTATCCTGCTTATCCTTGGTTTAATTGAAATGTATTGTCTATTATAGTACAGAATGTGGTCATTTTGAATGTGTTATTCATCTATAAATCACCAATTATAGTTCCAAATGAGGGGTTGCGTTTAATGACGATTGCTGGTGCATTTATTGTTGCAGGACTCTCCACTGCGCAGTAGTTCTAGTCCTCCCAACAGTACAGGCAGCACAGCTGACAGTGATGGCTGGACCCCGGGACCCTCTCCCTCTGGTCCGCAGCGCCCTTCCAAGGTCCCCCAGGATCGGAACAGGAAACGTCCTCAGCCAGGGGCTACGCTGTCCAGTCACACCAAAATGGATGTGAGTTGACTTGATGACAAATCATTAGTCTGATAGTTCACCATATTCCTCTAAAATCAGGCTTGATCCCAGATATTAACAGAGATACTCTGCTCTTCTGCAGCACACGATCACCACCCTGCATCCAGATGATCGCAGGAAAGCTGAGAAACTGAAGAAAAAGAAGAGGAGAAAGGAGAGGGAGCAACAGGCTGGTGTCGAAAGTCAGCAGGCCCACACGACAGTTCCAGAGCTGCAGTCCCCCTTCTCCTTTGGTGGCCGAACAATAAAAGAGGAGCCTGAAGATGACATCAGCATACCCATCCATCCCCACTCTCTGCCCAGCCCATCTCCCTGCAAAGAGGAGCCCAAGGATGAGCGCAGATACTTGGATGGGCGAGACATTGAAGAAGGGGTGGTAAAGGTACAGAAGGTGGAGGGCGTCGCCGGAAGCAGAACAGTGTTCCGCAAGGGGAAGCAGGTGGTCTTCCGAGACGAAGATGGATCAGGAGAGGATGAGGACATCATGGTGGACTCAGGTGGGATCTCGTATTTGTGCAAATGTTACATTGTGATAGTTGTGACCAATGTACGAACTTAGTAAATTCCATCTCTTGTCCTTGCAGATGACGACTCGTGGGACCTGGTGACGTGTTTCTGCATGAAGCCTTTTGCAGGTCGGGCCATGATTGAGTGTAACAAGTGTAACACCTGGATCCACCTGTCATGTGCTAAGATCCGTAAGAGCCATGTGCCAGAGACATACGTGTGCCAGAGCTGCAGAGAAACTCACGGACCCCCAGATGCCCGCCGCTCCCACCGCTCGCGTATGGGCCCTCGCAAACATCTGCTAGACTGATCCCATGCCTCCTTCCACCCCTGTGTCCCTTCAACCTGTTGGACTGACCCTTCCTTAAATTCAGGTCTTGCACCTTCTGTCTCTGTCCTTCATGATCAGCCATGAGTCCAGATTTTCTATAAACACTAGGGGACCTATCCCAAGCCTTTACCCTATATGAACATCGTTTCACTGAGTGCTATTTTAGATTTACAAATGTTTGTTGTTGCTTCCCTACAGACTCTGTGCGTAAGGCAATCACTGAATGGATGTCTGTAGATGACATTAGCATAGCCACAAATTGCTACTGTTGGGACTTGGTGTCTCATAAACACTGGAAATATTTTAACTGCCATATAGAGAGAATACCTTCACAACTGCCACCCAATATGGTGCATGCTGGGATGTGTTGGGAAAACGGTTTGCACTTTTTCTCACTTTAGAAAGAAATCTGACCTTTTTGTCATAGGGACAGGTATGTTCAGATCAGACTGGATTTGATTCCTCTAAGATGACTCAATCGATATAAACCCTATGTTAATTGCTTCAGATGGTGCTATAGTATTATGCTGAGGTATAATCCAATAGAACAAATATGTAGAGCCTGCATTGGCTTGTTATGTCTGTTATTTAAGTCATTTTGAACGAGCATCATTGAGTTTTTCTTACCTGTACAACAGAACCAAGGTCTTCTTCTTCTTCACAAGCTGTCTTCCAGCCTCGGCTGCTGCTCCGAATCCAGATGTTATTCGGCCACCCAGGGAGCTTTCACACACCTTGTTTGTCTTTGCGCAGGATTCAGTTTCTGTCTATTTTCTTTTCGCGATATAGAGAATTTATTTCAAAGTTTAAAGTCGGATTCAGTTACGTTTTCAATGAAGGTGGTTCTGTTGCCACTGGTCAGTTGATTTTGTTGCACTTCGAACAAGGTTGATGGATACTTTTATTTTCCATACCTTGAATAGCCTTTCTTAGTTTCCAGAGGTTTCATGCGACAAATAGATCTCCAAAAGGGATCTCCAATGACTATCCTGTTAAAACGGAGAGAAAAGCTATCTTTAAAGTTAACTGGAATAGTGTTGTTTGGAGAGATTCTCTCAAGAGTCCAGTTAAATATATGCATGTAAGTGTGGGTTTGAATGGTTAAAACCGTGAGGGTGTTTGGCAATGCATGTGCTGCTATGAGATGTCTAAGCTCTGTTTTTTTTGGTCGTTTGTAAAATGGAGAAATCGATATCTGCAAAATAACATAGGCAGAGTTGGTTTTGTTTTGTTTGTCTCTGAAGGGTCAGATCAGAAGAACATATCTCAATCACCTCTCACTAATGTTTTCACAGCAGTATTCAGTTACTTCCATACAGCAGGTTTAACTAAAACATATTTTTAAGGGCCCCCTTTCCCTAAAACTTGCTGGAGGAAGTATTACGTTTTTTTTTTTTTTATTCACGTGCCATTTGCTGTTGGGTACATGTTTCTGAATATATAAAAGCCATACTGTAGAGTGACAGATTTTAGACTAAGAACCTCAATACATGATGGGGTTTACAATGCAGAATCATTGACTTGACCAGGGAACGATTAATACACCATGAATGGTTAAGCTCATCTCTTTGCTCTTGTCTTCTGGTATTTATGTACCCAGAAACCACCAAGCTAGTAATGTTCTAAGAGCATTGCAAGTGTTAAAATCATTTGCTGTTTCTCGGGACATGCGGTGCAGGTCTTGAAAGATATAGATAGGTGTAATTAATGTTAATGCTCATTGATATACAGCTCGTTTATTCTGATCCTGGGTTGTCCTATCCCCTGTTGAGAAAGCGTTGTCTGTACTGTGGTTCAAACTGTTTCTATGAAACTATTGTAAGTACTGTAAATAAAGAGTTACCATTTTAACCAGTTTTCTGTTGTTCCTCATACCCCAGCTCATCTATGTAACTTTCTCAGCTTAATCCTCCACAAAAGACCAGGAAATCAATCTCTGTATGGAATTTATTGTATTTACAGGACGGTACTCGGGCTCCTCCAGCATACAGTACACACACTAACATGGGTCATTTCACATGATGGGTTGGAATGTAACAGCAGGCAGCAGTCCTTCCGCTGGCCTCATGGTGGCGCCAGAGCAGCAGACCTGCTAAATTACTTAGCAGCACACTTAAAACAGATATGACAAAGTGTTTCAAACACAATCAGTGCAAAATGATTATATTATCCTCAGTTACAGTTCACAAGTTGTTATCAAGAATTTCCCAAGGGACGACTCAAGTTCTTCTCACCGGAGCGTAGCTTGTTTTCCACAACACCGTCTCTCACAGGCCAATCAAAGTAAGCCAAGAGGTTTCATCACCACCGCCATGACAACTAACCATTTATTTCAGTTTTTAAATAACTAACATTTTGTGCAAACCTTTTTATTCCATATAATATTATATGTGTCGTTTAGTACGTGGTTTTCTGGGTTTCCATGACACCATCCCACATCAAAATAATAAGTTACTGACTCTTTCAACCTTCCCTTTGTAGTTACAGTGCAGAACAGGTTAGGGAAAACCTGGGGGCCTATAACCATAAGGGGCCCTCAAAACATATTAAAAGATCCTCTTAAATGGTTGAAAGGGGTCAAGATCTCTCACTGCGCTCCTGAAACATTCTATCTACTAATACAGTTAATACATTGGGATCAAGAATAACTAGTTTGGAGTGCAAAGAGCTGTGATGTCCATGTGATATTGCAGAATTTTGGGACCTCTGTGCTATAACTTATCTGCCTCCGCAGAATGTGCATCAAAGCATTAGATTTCCTGACATCAACCTCGCCACACACTTCAGCAACAGCACAGGTAAGTTATTGGCTGTAAATGATTATGTAGAAGATGATCAGAAAAACCCTGGATGACTAATACAGCTAAGGCTTCTTAATTCAAGAATTTAAACCAGGAAGATTACGCTTAAGAGCGCAGACCTCCGCCAAGGTGCATGTAAAAAAGAAAGCCGTTTATTGCAGTTTAATGGATCTGCCCTCAGATTTAACAGGTTCCTCCTTGGCCAAAGCTACAGCCCCTAACCTAGTTCATCATCTGGGGAGTGTAACGGACAAACAAACAGATGGAAAAACAGACCAATGCCAGCAAAGACATCACCTCCTTGGCGGAGATAATAAGACAAGGGGCTGGGAAGAATAACAAATTAAAAGATATGGCACAGTAATAGTGTGCAGATTAATCCTACATTTACAAAAACATATTCAAACAAACGTGTAGTGGGTGCCTTCATAAATAAAATGGTTTTAGTGTGGCTCAGGTCTGCTTCAGTAACAAGTTTAGTCTGATACAGTTACCGCTCCAGCAGAAAGCATAACGTACATGAGGGAGAGTGGTAAACTACGCCCTCCTCGTTGTATTACAACTCAGTAAAAACAATGACAAATCCGCTCAAGTGATTATTTACTGGCTGAGTGTGCGAGACACCAACAGGCTACAAACTGTCTGATTAAAAATCAGTCAGGAATCCAGTTTTGACCGCAAGTTCGGAGACAATCATTAAAGTAAATCCAAAGTGGAATATCAGCCTTTTATTCTAGAATGTTACTCGTGCAATTCTTAACCATTTCTTAACATGATTGGATCAGAACCACCAGAGGGCAACTCTCACTTCCCCCCTTCAGTATCCTTCTCCTGAACTTCCACATCCAAAAACTTTTGAGCACCATGTTGCACCTGCTGACTGTCATCCCCACAAGCAGCAGCATGTCACTGAAGTCAAACTAAATTACCATGAGACAATATAACGAGTGACAAGAGTTAGAAAATCAATCCTCAGTCCCGTCCAGCCTCGGGGCTATGAGACGTGATGCTGCATAGTTTTCCTTTGAGCGTTTCACTTGGTGAAATGACTGCTATATTCTAACATTATTCATTTAAAAGATTGACATGGTTGATAAACAGGACCGACAATGGGATGGGGTAGAACAGCTCTTTTTCTTACACGGCTGTATGCCTGGCAATACAAATGTCAGCTTCAACGTTAAATCTATGTGCACTTTTAGCTTAACACTAATGGGGAAAGGTCCTTCTGCTGAGGGCTTATATAAAAGGATGTTCTAGACCAATGTCTGATCTCCTGCAGCAGGCAGATAGTTCAGCACCCCTGTCAAGTGTAGCAGACTACAGACACAAAGGGTAACACCTGGTAGAAATTCTGCAGCTGGGAGATGGTCCATAGGAGAAGGAGGGGTGGAGGGACTTCACAAAAAGATCACAGCGGAGGACCAAAGGATTTAACAGACTTATCATTGATGTATCCCTCCATTCCCGGGTTGTAGTGTTTACACAAAGTCTGTTTGGCCCTCTGGTGCTCCAACAGTTGTGGGCTCCTAAGGCTCGGGTTCAATTCTATGAGCTGATGAGACAGAAAAGTAATGATTTGGGTATGAATCGATGCATAGAAGCTTTAGTTATGCTGAAATTAGTGTGTAGCTAAATGATAACAACTCTGGATCTTAGGAAAGGTGGCTGCATACTCACATTGTTTGGGTATCCGTAGCGACTCCGTGTCTGCACAGATGACTTGATGCATGACACCTCTAAACTGGTACAGCAACTTGAGGCTCTTCTCTTCTCCCACACAAGGGTCGTAAAAGCCCGGCAATCCTGCCTGTACGCACACAAAAATCAATATTCAATGCATGCATGCAGAGTTACACATTTGCACATATTAATATGTGAACACATACCTTGGAAGTTTCCGTGAGGATAAGTTTGGAGTCTTTGACGATGCACTGCAGAGGTACAGTGACGTCAATGACTTTGGCTTTCTCCTGCTTCTGACTGGTGTCCGATACAAACTTCCCATACCAGGCATTCAGAATGATCAGACCTACACGGTGATACACAGCATACAGTTGAGGTGCAATGAATTTGCTTTGGTCAAGCTTTGTGCTTGTCTGTAAATCCACTGTAATGCTCAGTTTATAAAGGTTGTGTTAGTGTGTGAATTCCTCCGACCACGTAAACCTAAAACTCATATCTGATGTGCGAAACAGCAACGTGGCAACAGCGATGGCTGTTACTGCTACGTTGCTTAATTTCATTCTCTGCAAAGCAATTATTCAAACACCACTCTCAGTTTATTCGTTGGCAAGAGCATCCGAAAGGTAAACACATTCAGCAGGTGACTCCTCAAATAAACATGAGCGCCCTTTACATAAATATAGCAGGAGATTCATTAGCACGCTGAAGTTTTAATTTATGCCAGTGTGCTTTACACACGTAACCTATGTAAACACAGATGATTGATTCAGAGCACCGGAGTCCAGGGGCCGTTTGCACCAACTGTTCTTTAATATGCCTGTTTAAAACTGCTGAGTCAGTCTTTGTTAAGACCAGTCTTTAGAATGGACTATACGTCAGTTGCACCAAATGAACCTAAAACTAGTCTTAACTACACCTCGTCTTAGTGATGCGCATCCGTGTTAATGCCCACATGACCAGGATTATATGCTTGCAGTGTGTGTTGCTAGGATACATAGTTATTAATCTCCTGCTGTCTTGTTAATTTGTAGCAAATCATTTATAATTTTCAGCCCAGCTCAAGGCTCCAATAGAAGGAAAGGCAATTTCATGGACACAGAGATAAGATACAGTCAGCATGAGGAAACGCTAACCGCCAAGCAATGACACCAGAAGTCTTCGTTCAGACAACAATGTAAGAAAAATTGGAAAGACCTGCTGAGCAAGGCAAAGAAAGATGTTCTTTGAACAAAAAGTTTAATTGGCTCGGTCCCCCTCAGAAAATGGGAGTGTACAGTGACATCATTGTTGATGTCTTTGGAGAGGAACCCTGGCTGACAACACATAAGATTTAACCCGGGTGTTAGCACAATGAAGGCTTGAGCTTTGATGGTGCACTTGGCATAACAAGTAGGTCGGACTTAGAATGCCAAGGTATGACGGCTTTAGCTGAAAACCAGGTATAAGCCCTGTTGGTGCAACCGACCTCTGGAGCTAAAGTACATCATGTTGTTGACAACAAATATGATAAATACCTGAATTCTACTTATGGATTTTCACCAATTTTTAACTGTCTGCAAACTCTCAGCCTAGTGTAATGTTTGGGTGTCCGTGAGTCTGTGTGTGTGTGTGTGTGTGTGCCCCCACCCATCTTGGATTCTTCTGCATCTATGATTCTCCTCACAGACTCCTGCATCAGCAAAACCTGCAGAGGAGCCGAGGGAGTAAGACGGGAGCGAATGAAACAGAACAGGCTAGGATGTTTCCAGACAAGAAGGGGAGAGCTGAACCCACATACAATGAGCAACTATCCCACACACATACAACACACATCTGCATGTGACTACTCACAGCAGACTCTGCCTCCTGCTTCTTCTTGGCAATGTCTGTGGCTGAGCTCTTCCTCTGCAACTCAAGATCTCTGAGAATTACAGAGACAGACATAGGTCAGTGTGATCCACAATGGGGGCTCTCTGTGATGACAATGGAAGCGTCAACAGAACACCTACAGTGTCACTGAATTGAGACAGAATGGTAAAAGAAAATTCTCTGTATTGAAACTAAAGCAGGAGGAAGATTTTCCACGACTGACACAAAGTGAGATGCTGATTGTGACAGATTTCTTATGTTATGAGGACAGACGTATACTCACTGCTCTTTCTGTGCATGTGTGAATGGGATGATGACCAGTCTGTGGATGGCCAGGTAGACCAGCAGGGGTCCCACTGTGGCATAGAAGACAGCACTGGGCAGCAGCTGGTCTGTCAGGTGGACTGGAAACAGGTATGTCTGACTGGCACGTGCCAACCTGCGTGGAAACAGAAGTAAGATAATCTGCAGGGACAAAAAGGGCCCACAGAAGAAGTATTCGTCAAACGGTGGGATGGCCAGTACTTGATCTTGAGTGTAACTCCCTGAGGGACACCGACGCTGACAGTAGCTGACAGGACACTGTGTCGGCTGATCTTCCTCTCTGCTCCATATTCCACCACAGTGCCAAACCAGCCAGTCCTGGACCGCAGAAACATTTTTTTATACATATATCATGAAACGTCATATTCACAATTTGTTTTAATGGCTTTACATATGCGATATCACAATGGCTGCTCATAAACAACAGTCTTTTTCTTGGTTGCAAAATTTTTGTTAATCGTGCCAGTCGGGACAATTAATGGAAGATGGACTTACTTGACGGAACCTTTGATTTTGGTCTGGTCCTCATCTTGGAACTTGAACTGGTAACTCATCATTAGGTAGGAGTGTGGAACACCCAGCTGGAATGGGTTCAATTAGAAACATATTAACCATAAGGACAGAAAGTCTGTCTTATATTACAGCGACTTGTTACTTGTGCTTCTGCTTGCATGTGCGTACCTGAAGAGCTAGAGTGAAGTGGCTGCGCTTTGTGTCCCGCACCAGGCTAGTGGTCATGGCGCTATTGGGCCCCCAGCGCCACTGAAGATAACCCATGGTGTTCTGGTCCAGATGGCGCGCTGTCATTAAAGAACAACTCGGTCGCAAACCTCGCGGAGAAAACTGCAAACCGCACTGGGCTGTCAAGAAACTGGCGAGAGAAATGACAGGCAGGAGATAATTGAAGTAAAGGTGACATTTTCATGTATTAATCGATGATGGCTCATTGGTCATCTTGTCAAAGAGTTAGGCCTTACCACCGTGGAGTGATGTTGCGAAATATTTTCAAGCCGACAAGAGGCCCAAGTATGTCTCCTGCACCCAACTCCACCTGCAGACAAATGCACAGGAACAAGTGATTGCACCAGGTCACTTCCCAATTCTACATGGTCCTGTCACTAACAGTTAACACAATGCACATGTAAAAGTGATTTCAATGTTTACATCTTTTTAAAAAAAGGACTTCCACTTTCTCTGCTGTATATATGAAGTATGAGTACCTCTCCCCAGCCTTTGGCTGACGTGACCTTCCGAACGGTCATGTTAATGTTGCCCCCTCCGTTCCCGTTGTGGGTAGAGAGAGAGCCAGACAGCACTGCTGTGTCAGAGTTGGTCAACGGAGCCTAAAGAGAAGGAAGAAAGTTGCAGCAACAGAGACTTTCACTGAGAAGCAGGATGGACAGTGTGTGCTTGATTGAGTATGAGTCTTCTACCTCTATGGACTGGGAAATGTGCATCCTGTTGATTTCAATATGAGGAAAGCCTCCTCCTGGCATCTCCTCAAAGTCCTCATCGTAACGGTCAAACAGATCCGTTGCATCCACACCCACACTGATGGTGCCCTGAACAATGAGGGAGTGAAGGTTTAAAACGATTATTTGAGAATGAACGAATATGTCAAAGGGTCAAAATTGATTTGAGTCACACAGTGTATTTCGTCATATAAGCAGAGGAGTAGTGGAGAAAGAAAGACCGAAGACTGTGATGCATGTATGACTAAGAAAACCTTGGGGTTAGTCCTTTGTTGCAGTCTCCTCTCTTCTCTTTCTCTCTGAAGCCTTTCGTACTCCTCTCGAATTTCTGCTGGTGTTCTTTTTCTTTCCACCACCTACACAGCGAAGAAAACCATAACATAGTTGGCATATTAATGAATGTATAAGGCAGAAGAAAAAACATCTGACTGACAAACAAAGGGTTTATTTTACAAGGAACGCTTACCTCCCAACCTTCCACTTCAAGACCTTTCTTCCCAAAGATATCATAGATGGCTCTAGAGTGAGCATCACTCAGCACTGAGGGATGAGAAGGACACATCTTTGTTGCTGGTATGTGGAATTTATGTCCTTTTTAACATGAACTGTGTTTTTATACCCTTGTTTCAATTATATTTACGCACACTTGCCAGCTTCCTTACCTTCATAGGCCTGGTGCACTTGGTTGAAAAGCTGTTCAGCCTGTCTTTTCAGCTCCGGGTCTCGATGTTTGTCAGGATGGTACAGCATACATAGCCTACGATATGATGCCTTTAGCTCCTCGAGGGTAGCCTGTGATCAGGGAGAGGTTAGGTCTCACTCTTTAGAAGGACTGCAAGCAACAGCTTTTTCATTATATCATTTTTTATTGATCCGACAAAAACAGTTTGCTCTGTAAATAACAGCAAATATGAAATAAGGTCCATCAAGAGCCCTGGTGAGGTCAGTATGGTGTCTCTTTAGGTCTGATGAGCAATTTAAAACCTAAATTAATGCAATAGGCTATTACATAACACATTTTATCATCTTATTTTTCATTGTCTTCACATTTGAGATATTCCGGAATTTCATTTGTATTGAAAAATAACTAATTGCTTAACAAACAGAAAATAACAACAACTCCTACACAAATCCTTGGCATCGTTGTTCAAGGAAGCAGACAGAAGTCCCCTCATCACCAGAGCACAGAGGTATTAAACAGTGGTGCTAAACATGAATACAGCTAATTATCTTTAATTCCAACTGCACTTCATTCCCACCGGACTCTTCACTTATTTTATTACAAAAAGTTATGACATCTAAACTTCTCTACGGAGACATCAGATTCCTTCCCACAAGTAAACAAGAGATTAATCACCAGCTCACCGGATAAATTAATTTCATTTTATCATATTTTGCCTCAGCTAGCTATTGTTACCTCTCCTGTTCAACATCCAAGCAGAAGCCTCGGTCAGGCAGGTCACCCAATGAAGACTCATATTTACGAAGGACATTTTCCAGCATTTTTACCCACAATCATTCAAAGTGTAAACCCCTTCTGCATCAAAGGACAGTAAGCTGAAAGCTGAGACTGGCCTGTTGTTCATGTCTCTGCAGGATCAGTCGGTCCTGACCTACTCACAGGTTTATGCTGCAGACCGTTATTTAACTGAGACGATGCACAGACTCTCGGCTGCTGCACACGCCACTTTCTCTCGGGAAAGCCAACAGCCCTTGTAAGCTAGAGTCCCACCACCGCTCGACTTCAGCGTAAGACACACAGTGAACCGTACCTCTTTCCTGACGTTGAGTAGAGAGTAGTAGTCCTGGTTATTTAGTTCAACATCATCATCTAAGGACGCAGCCATGTTTGCATCTGGTCTAGTCCCGCCCACACCTCCAGTGTTCCGGAAGCTCATTGGTCAGCCGAACGAAGAACGGAAGTTAATCCAGCGCCCTCTGCTGGTTATTTTTAGTTTTAACTCGAAAAGGATTTAAGAACCCAAAACAGGACTAACGTAATGTGTGTAGTAAGTGTATATTATTGTATTTGGCAGAATAATAAAAGATCTGCAATCCTTTCCTTTATTTTCATTATTTTTTTGAAACAATAGGTAGATTGTCATCCTCCAACCACTGACAGCCATTTCCGTTGGCTGAACAACCACTATCTCAGCTGAACTTCAATTGCAGACAGGTGACTAATTAAAGAAAAATTCTAAATAAAATAGCGAAGAAACATAGTGAAGAAAGGGCAGATGCTTCAATGCACGACTTGGGGGGTCACGGAATGATTGATGAAAATATATCAGATATCATTCCAATTGAACACCTCATACGCATGTAATTTGTGCAGCACACCATGGGGTATTAGAATATGTATGTTGCAGTAATTGTTTGATGTAATATAGTAAGTATTGTTAAAGGAGGAGGCCACAATAAAGCTAGGATAATAAGCGAAAGATAATTTATAACATTTTATTAATTTTCATAATCAAAAAGTAAGTGCCTGTATGAATTGACTGTCTTACAGAAGTATAAATTGAGTGATTTATGTAATCCATTACTTAAAATCCAAAGAGGATGAAAGGTTTAGCTGATTTTAATGTTTGGCTGCATGTCTTGTTTATGTCCTTGTCATTCATGCCTCAATGTCGATGTCGCATACCATGTGTATCTCTATTCACACGTAGCTGAGACGAACCATTCTGGACCTCTGAGCATGTCTGCGGAGAGGATGGTCTCTGCCAAACACAAGGCTTTGGTGTAAAGGCGATATTCTACCCCGAGGCACAGAGTGACAGGGCAGGTTTGAAAAAAAAGAACAAAACGGTCCCAGCTAAATCCACGGAGAGAAAGGGATAAACAGCAGAATTATAAATAGCCTATCAGCAAGAATATTGTAGGCTTGACATAAACTTTATTGTTACAACAACGATACAACAATCCCCCGCTGGTGTATGCCACAACAAGGGGGGGGGGGGGGGGAGTTTTTTTTTTTTTTTATTTT
>CAAKHC010002299.1:17425-30501 GCA_901007825.1 Macroramphosus scolopax
CTATAAAGGTTTAGTGCATGTGCAAGGTTAGAGGGCGTCTGTGTGTGTGTGTGTGTGTGTGTGTGTGTGTGTGTGTGTGTGTGTGTGTGTGTGTGTGTGTTTATGTTTGTGTTCATATGGTTTTCGTGTGGTTGCTAAGGCAGTGAAGGTGAGAATCTGGCTGCATTCAGGTTGGGGAGGGGGTGGAGTGGATGTGTGTCAGTTTTAGGTCATATCATTTGTGAATTTTCACACCCTCAACTCACCTCCATTATTCAGATTGTTAGTCATTCATTCCTGAATTATTTAAGGACTGATTAACGTCATAATGGCAATGTTATTTCATAATGGAATGGATTAATTAATACATTTTTGTTTGTTTGATTTGTTAATAAACCCGGGCTCTTAATTTGTTCAAAGCACTGCTTTAATTTTCTTGTCTGTTTAAAATATAAATATCACAGATGGCTACCAGACCATAACAGCTGAATGTGTCGCCATGGATGAGACACAGTTCCTTTGCAAATTAAGGGCTAAAATGACCCAAATAAGTATACATTTGCTGAAATTCAGAAATATTATTGGAATATTTATAATTGATTATTCTCATTCAGTTGAGTGATATTGAAATAAGAGGGGATAATTGAACTTTTTCTCCACTAGGTAGTGATACTGAGCAGGATATCTTTAAGGGGCAATTTAAAAAAAAAGTTTAACTACACAAGTAGTATCATGCATTTTTGTAAAGTACATTTTGAGGCACTTTAAGTCGGACGCACGTACAGTATATACTTGTGTGCAGGCGAGCATGCAGTGTGTAGCCAGAGGCAGAGGGAAGGCCGTGAATTGAGAGTCCCATTGCGTGAAAAGACAGAAGGCCCATGGGCAGATCAGCAGGCACTGTACCACATATATATAAAACCATCCCCCTGCCCATATTTACACTCACATGCAAGCACCAGCACACAGGCACAGCATGAGGGTTTTTTTGTCAACTGCCCCTCAGTGCTTCATATAGAGGATGTAATAATTTACGAGCCTCAGCCAAGCTGAATGAAAGCCAAATGAATCACAGCGGCGAGGGCAGGAGACAGCTATCCACTCTTCCCATCCCCTGGCAGATGTGTGTGGCGCCGATCAGCAGAGCACACCAGTGGGCATGAGAACAATATCCACCATATAGCCTGGAAGACCATCTCCCTCCGCACTGGTCTACTTTGTATCATAGCAACAGTGGTCAGGGAAACAGAGAAATGATGAGGGTGAAGAGAAACTAAAGCTGGGTACAAGTTAGTCACACACGGAGGCAGTGTATCTGCTGTGGCCAATCAATCAGGAGACACAATGGATGCAAGTTAGTGGATCTGAAAATGGATCATGCCGCATGCATATCACTTGGAGTTGTGTTTCTGAGCTTAGAAGGAGGAAGAACGAGGTGAGGTGTGCAACTGCCAAGGAAACCAGAGGCTGGAGCATCCCTTAAATATTTCTCTTTCTCCCATTGCAGGACTGAAGAAGATAAGAAATCCAGAGCGAATGGTCAGGATTGCTGTTGGTTACACAGGACACACCCCTCCCAAGAGTGACGACACTGACGCCAACAGTAAGGAACACACAAACTCTCCTCACACTGTGCATGCATGAGTGTGTGTGTGTGTGTGTGTGTGTGTGTGTGTGTGTGTGTGTGTGTGTGTGTGCGTGCGTGCATGCATGCGTGCGTGCGTGTGTGTGTGTGTGTGTGAGGGTTGTTAAGTGCAGCACGCACATTTGTCTGTAGCACAGGGTAACTCTGGGAGCAAGTATAAAAGCCTTCTGGCAGAATGATGTGATGCGGGAACTGAGGTCTCCTTCTCATCTGCTCTGTAACGGATCACACACACACACACACGCACGCATGCAGGCACACACACACACACACAGACACACACACACACACAGACACAGACATACAAAACAAACACACTCTATCTCTGTGTCTCTCTGCTGAGACGTCATTCTAATTCAGCTCTGTAACACATCATGTTTATTCATGCATGCCAGTACAGTATTAGCGGGCACACACACACACAACTGCACATTACCATAAAACATAATAGAAAGTCACAGTAAAGGCAAGGCTTACTTCTGCTATCAGTAGTTTATTGTCATACCTAATCGTACACATGGCATCATGAAGCTGTAATCCTCAATGGGCCTGGTTTAACCAGCACTGAGATGGAGTGAGTAATCTGGGGTCGCTGCATGCTAGAGTATGCGTGTGGCTATGTAGTGGGCATGTGCTGTGGTGTTAGAGAGACTATAAAGGAAATGATTGCTTTGATTGCTTATTGATTTCAGAGGGCATGACGCATATAGCGTGTGTGCACCTCAGTGTGCATTTGTATTATGTGGACAAACAAGAGGAATATAAACAGATTTGAGGAGGCGCAGACAGACGCTGTGCTTTGTGGGGTGATGATTGTGGGGGTTATGGATGGGTATGGGGGTAGGGGGCAACACACACACACACATACATCATCCCCTCTTTCATGTCAATAGGAGTAGAGTAGCCTCATACCTGCACCTGACCCTTTGAAAAAAAATAATAGTTTCACAAAATACTAATACGAATAGAATAGAATAGAATAGAATAGAATAGAATAGAATAGAATAGAATAGAATAGAATAGAATAGAATAGAATAGAATAGAGAGTTGTGTTCAGGATGGCTGTTTAATATGAGCTGAGACTTCCCGGGCCTATCCCTGTCTCCTATCTGTTCTCTTGTCCCAGCTGGAGGATTACTGGAGGAAAAGTTTATCAGCAGAATGATAAAATTAGCATGCACACCCATCTCTCTATCCCTTCCCCCCTCCGCCCCCTGATCTCCCTCTTTCTCTTGTCTTCCCCTCCCTCTTCCTGCACTCTCGCTCATCCCATGCAATGCCCCCCCCTTTCTTCTCCCTGCCCTGGCTCTCCCTCCTGCCCTTCCTCCCATCCCTCTATCTCACTACTGCGCAATGAGCCTTTCTTTCTGTCACATTAATTTCATCCCGAAAAAAAGGGGGGAAAATGTGAAAATTTCCCCCGACACCTCCTAATATCAGTAGGGGGAGAGTTAAGGGTTGCATTTGGAGCGTTTTTCTCTCTCTTTACTGAGGAGATTTTATAATTAACTGACAGCCTTCTCACAAGGGCATTGGCTTGTTTCTGTGTTAAATATGGAGATGACAGTTTTATGAGGTAAAATATTCATCAGTCGAAGGCCGCTCCTCTGCGTGATTCAGGTCTAAATTATAGTATTTGATAGGCTACTAAAGCAATGTTTCATTTTGGTCAAAGATGTTCACTTTTTAGCACCCGTACATTTATAGGACTTTATGAGCCATCTTTTTCACATTAGCATTCAAGCTATGTCACATTTTTGGAGCATTTCTCTACATTAGCAAGTGAGTGAGTGATCTTTGTGCGATCAGTTTTTGTGGCGTCGCGACTCACACAAAATAACGCAGTTACAGTGGCAATCTTTTATCTAAAATATAAATTTCAACGACGTGGTATTTTCCATATTTAGTGTGTTGTCCCGGTGTCCCAGGATGGTTAATTTCCCTCGGTAGCCAGAAACTTCAGAGAACTAAAGTTTTCCCCACATGTCCCACCATAGTACAGCTCCACTGAGAGCCATTTGGAACAGATGGAAGACGATTGCGACAGTACCCAGCCTGAATGTTTTGAAACAGGAATGCATTGTCTGGTTCAGGATTTGTTAGAAATGCAAGATACAACTCTTTGGGGTATGAAAGCTCATCAGCATGCAACAAATCCGCAGAGATGGCCCTCCATTCCTCGTCAGCAGGGAGAGCAAATGGGAGGATGGGTTAATAAGATGGTCGTGTCCATGAAGGTGTGCTTTGAACGGGATTTCAGTACCAAGGTCACAGTTAAAAAACGTCACTCTGGGACAAATACTGTGATGTGCATTCTTTGATCGGCAAGCACTGTGCACACATGTGTGTGCATGTGCGAGCGTGCATGTGCATGCGCGGGTATTTTGTGTGTGTGCGCATGTGCAACGGGCTTGTTTGATGTGGTGGTTCTGGTACATTTCAAAGGCAAGGCTCTGATGAGAATTCTTCAGAACAGCAGGGGGAGGGGAGGGGGTTATAGCCAGGAGAGGTGGGGTTTAAACGCTGATTGGCATTCATAGCAGAGAGGCTGGAGTGCTGCTAAAAAAGAAATTAGGCTTTAACTAAGCTGCACCATTCAGCTGTTTAACTAAGCTGCTGCACCGTTCAGCTGTTTGAAATTCTGTCTTCTCAGGCCTTCTATTAATAAATGCATAATTGATTAGGGGGAGCATACGTGCCTGAACACACTTCCTACTGACACAACCACACACACATGCTCAGACACCTACACATGAGCACACACACATAGACCTCTCTCTTGTCCTGCCACAGTACTGTTTTCTCTTTGTGTTTTTGTTACATTGTTCCATCCCTTGTCCTTGCAAAATTCTCACTTTCCAGATCTTTCCTCTCCCCTGCTAGGTCTCTTTTTGTCTTTATTAATCGACTCTCTATACCTCATTGCCTCCCTGCCTGTATCTGTCTCGCTCTGACCCTCCCACCCCACCTATCGCTCTTTCTCTCTCACTCTGTCATCTGCCCTCAGGTGGAGTATAATTCCTATCTTCCCAGGGGAGTCATGAATGGACGCCCTCCACTCAAATGCTTATCAATAACCTTTCAGTGCTTGCTCACTTTGACTTCTGAGCAACATACCTGTTGGGCACACACTCACAAACAGACACACGCACACTCATATGCTCACCAGGGGCTCTATCTTTGTGTGAATGCTTTGCGCTGGTGATGTGGTATTTTCCTGAAGGGCAGTGTGATTTTTTTTTTCTTCTCCCGAGCCTATTCAGTATTTCAGTGACTCTCAAGATACCGCAGTTGGAGGAGAGCTTCTGGTAATCCATCTGCCCCGTGCAATGCTGGTGTCGAGATTGACCATGCTTTGGTGGTTGTGCACTTTTATGGATTCCTCCAAAAGTGCACAAAACCTGTTTAGCAATGTTCTCCGTGTATGTTTCCCTTTAGGTATATATTCTTTAACCAGTCGGCCATATTACATTCAACTTACTTTTAATTAAAGGCTGTCAATATTCTATGTATTTGTAATTGTCAACAGATAACATGAATAGACATGAATCTCTCTCAATGCTTAGCAACTTGCCTGAGCTGTCCGTGGCCCTTCACCCACTGGTTCCTTCTGACCACAGATACACTGCAGATCAATTTTTAAAAATCCTTAAACAAGCAAGGTTTAGTCCAAGAGGCATGAATAGTACATATGACCATTTTTATTTGTAGATTTGGTTTTCAGGTGAGTCATTTACGGCAGCAGGATGGTGCATGTGGGATCAACTCAAAATAAACTACAGTGCACATGCTTACTGGAATGAAGATATTGTGTATGTAACCAAGCGAAGTGAATTGTTTAAAAGGTTTTCGACATCCATAGTGGTCCCTGGCCCAAAGGACTAAGTCATAGCCTACTACAGCGTAGCTACTTAGGCTATGCTTGAAGTAGCTACGGCTTCACAACCCCTTAATGCACAACTTCATACAGCTGAAACTATCAGGCTTTGGATATACTTCGGGGGGGATATATACTGCGGTTCTTGTCAGTAGTGTCATTCATTATCGGTTTTTGGTTTATGGGATTTGTTGACAGTACGAAAAATGGAGAACCCGACTTACCCGAGGACTTTCAGTACTCTCACCACATCAATTAAACTTTGATTTAAACATCATCTGTTAGCAATTGCGCCTGAGCTTCAGCATATTTCACGACTCTCCAACTCCCATACAAGAATATTAGTTTCCTCTTAGGGGTCGCTAGTCTGAAGTCTCTGCTCCATTACCAAACTATCTGTGTATACTGTGGGGAGAGCATTGCTTTTAATGGGGATTAGAGTTAACCCATGTGATTGACCACGATTGTTAACAACCTCAAATGCACTGATAATGTATTATAATGGGCTCTTCCTAATCCAAACCTGTTTCCATGTGGGCCTCAGGTGTACCGTTCATCTCCACCTACTGTCCACTTTTAAGTGTGCTCTCTTCGCTCTCTCCACAGATAACTTTGTACCCAGTGGCTTGATTAAACAAATTAGCAGCCATACATTCTCACTGCACAATACCCATAAGTGAAAACAATGCAGTTAGATGGACCTACATTAAAATGGCGTAAACATATATGTTGTAATTTCTGCCCTTCGGAGGCCAAATTAACATATTTAAGATCACATCAGGCTATTAAAACTTCTACCCAATCGAAGTTTTCTATTATTTGCTTTAGCCAGATATGGATTGTAATTGATAGTTTCTGTAATCTCTAATTATAATCATTGATCCTGCTTTCCGTCTGATTCTTTATTGATTCTATTTGTGATTCCTGATTAACTTTCTGTGAATGTGAGTCGAGTTGGCTGCATCCTGAGAGCTAGCTGTAGTAATAGTCTGTCATTGTTTAAAGTGAATAAAGCGAGACTACTTGTACGGCATTCAGTTTGATTCAGGATGTCTTAGAGTGTCACATGCATGACTTTACTGGCTTGTAAGCTCATGTTGCATTGGAAGCTGTGTCAGCATATTTATGCTGTTTCCACCCTTACTTGAAATGATCTTTTACAGACATTACGACTCGCACTGTTGTCATCCTTCTTTGGAAAATGAAGCCACGCTTGGACGTTTCTTCCTCTCCGCCATGACTCTGTCTTGTTGCAAGTGTCGATGAAGTTGACATCATGGTTTTGCAATGTGCATCCGTCAGAAAAATGTATATGCTCGGATGCTTATGATTCTGATGGATTAGACAATTTGGAAGCAGTTCTCGATTCCCATTCCTACAGCCAGATGCAAGAACTGCTGCATATTCTTTATTCTCTTTTCACTGTCTTTGTGCCCAATGAGAAATATCTCTCCTCTTCCTACTCATCTCCATTTATCTTCCTTTGTCTTTAACTCTTCCCTGAATGCCACAGATGAGCCAGGCCAGTTGAAAATCTACCTTCCTAAGAAGCTACTAGAGTGTCTACCCAAATGTTCGTCTCTGCCCAAGGAGCGCCATCGCTGGAACACAAACGAGGTGAGATTGAGACACACTCATGATGGGAAAATGCGCGACAGTGAGATGAACTCAGTGTTTTTTTGCTGATGACTCATCGCCAGCTAATGTCACATTGAGAGATGAAGAGGAGGTAAACAAGCATAAGGGCAGCTTTTCATGATGGGACCTTAAAACAGTGGGAAAGGAAACAGCAAACCAAAAAAACAACCGAGGCTCATAGTCAAAATCCCACTGAATGTCCAGTCCATTTGTCATTTTGCTGCTTATTTGGCTTTGTAATCCAGACAGACTCTGGGTTTAAAGCATAGAAATCATGGCCTGAAACTACAGTTTAGAGGCCAAGAAAGAAGACATGATCCAGCAGATTGAATGTTTCGACTGCTGCGTGTTAGCAGATCCAAAATAAAAAGCTGTGGTCAGTAGGATAGCAATTGTTATGTGAACCCAAGACTGTTGCTATGCAACAATAGAAACTGTTTAACCCAAGGCACGTTTCTGCTCAAAGTTGTTTTTTTCTGCCTTGTGTTGAGTGTGAAAATGATGCCATAGTTACAGTGTGTCATGTTATCTCCTGAACGAAAAGGAATGAAAAATGGAAATCTGTCTATGAGGTGTAAACAACAGAGGCAGTGACCAAGCAGCTACAGGATTTGAGCATAAAAGTGTGTGAAGTTAAAGTAAGGGCTTTTTGCACTTGACTTTTGCAACCATACATAGCAATTCTTAGTGTGTTTTGGCAGCCCAAATACATGGATACTACTCATTTAAATAGGACTAATTTTGAATCGCTCTCGGACAAAATTAACATGATATTTATAGCTTGAACCATAGATAACTTCAATTGTGCTGCTGGCTGAGTGATGCTGTGTAAAATGGGGCCAAATTAAGTTGGGACAAGACTTTACTTAAGGCTAAGGATAAATCTGAGCCAAACATTTGCGGTGTGAAAAGCTCCTTGTGTTGTTTCAGGCTTGCTGTTAGCTTAGGGAAGTGTCTGATGGGTGGATACGGAGGAAGGCATTTATCGTCAATAACTCCTTGTTTATGCGTTGCACATCTCTCCATTGGTGGTTAGCTCCATTCATGGTGATGTGGTTGGCCTCTGCTGAGAAATTTCCTCCATGTGCAAGCTGAGGACTCCATTATGGATGTGTGTTTGTGTGTTTGTGTTATTGATTACCAAGTCCGGCATTATTATGCAATGCAAAGCTGATATAGCCTGTGGTTTTTCTCACAGGAATGTCATTACATTTTTCATGCAATCCATCTCAATGAAGGTCATACTGGGAGTTAAGCACGCCGCCTACTGAACAGTGTCCTCACATGAATAGGCAGTATGTACGTGCGTGCGTGTGTGTGCACCTGGTTGCTGCCCCCCCCCCCCCACTTGTCCTTCCTCCCTCTGACTCTACATCAGTCTCCCTTCTTACTTACTCTATAATCCTCTCTTTTGAGGCTGACAATTTTTTAAGGATTTCTGTGGATGAGGGGATTCCTACGCAATTCCTGCACAGGGTCGAAAAATGAACACTTGCCAATCACCGAACGCACGTACATTTGCCGTTTGATGAGTAAATCATCAAAGGATATCTGCCTCCCTGGCAGATAAACATTTGTACCAAAATAGTCAAGTCATAAAATATCTGGCACGGAACGTTGGGAATTACTCCAGTGTTTGTCCCTATATAGTCGAAGACAGCCTGCCATATGTCTTCTACGCGTGGCTGTTTTCTGCAAAACTTTGGGGGCATTCAAGGAGGTCTGAGCAGAGGACGCTCCAGTTAAAGACGCTCTGGAGTGCTCCCAGTTTCATAGCGCTAGCTCCTGTTTTTTTCCTTGTATATTATTTTGCTTAAAAAGTTTATATTTAACAACACATCTTATTATGTCAATGAAATGCACTGAAACACATATAAACTGTTAAAGGGAAATTAACAATTTTTTCTGGTAAAATGTCGACCAGTTCTCGTTTCTCACTTGAGATTGGTGTCAATTCCACTATTCATCATGTGACTAGGACAGGACGGGACAGGGTAAAAAGTCAACTGCAGGCTGGTACAGCAACCATAATAATAAATATTCAGTTCTACTATATTTATTAAGAAAACACAACACTGGAAGAGGATTATTCTTTCATGGGATTGGGACGGGACAGGAGTATTTTCGTCGTCATGGGATGGGACAGGAGTGAAAATCCACTCCTGTGTCACCTTCTACTCTATATCTTCCACCACCTCTCCTCCCTCCTTTTCTCTTCTTCTCTCTCCATGGCTCCCTCTTTCTCTGATGAGGAGGTACAGGCTCAGTTCAGGGGGAGGTTGGGTGTCCCTCAGCGAATTCCTTCAAAGCTCCTCTTCCAACCAGGCAAAGTTTCCTGCATATTTAAAGACTCAATTGTGTCTTCTGCTCCTCTAGTTTGGTGGTTTCAGAGGGTGAGCTGTGTGTATGCTTACTTGTGGGTCTAGTGCATATATATATATTTCCTTCTGTGTGTGACTGTCTGTTTGGGAAATGCACAGCTCCAGATTATTGTAGTTGCGTAATTTGTAACCGGTGCAAGAAACATTTGATTTCCGCGTTTGTTGATGTTTGTCTGGCTCTACTGCAGGCATTGCAAGATGTGTATCATCTTCACGAGCAGCACATTCAAAGTGAAGACCATAATTGGTCATCTAACAAACGTGTATTTTCATGATGGATCGCAGCTAACACAATGCTACATGAAGTATCTCCGGATCTGTCAGTTGCCAGCTGTCATGTTGGCTCTGATATTTGAAGCTTTCAGTGTATCTGTGAAGTCACATCCGCTCTACGTTTGTGTGTGTTCATTTAAAATATAATCCTGTTCTTGTCCAGATGCTGCTAATAAAATGTGTTGAAAAGTTATTGTTGAAAATTATTGGACGTGTGTGTTTTAGGGGAATAATGATTGTTTCACCTCACCAACTCACTGTTTGGGTGTTCCACATGCTCTTTATACATGTCTGCATGTAGAATTAGGATTCTCCTCAGTGTGTATGTGTAAGTATTTCTTTGTGAATAAAAAGAGGAGAATATGATAGATGAAGAGATTATTATTCTGGGGATGACTGATTAAGATACAATTTCTTACAAGTCTCCATCCCATCTGATATGTCCTTATTCTCTCCTTTTTTTATGTGTGTGTGTGTGTGCGTGTGCATGTGTGTGTGTGTGCATTTGCTCTCTTGCTCGTGCGATACTGCATATGATCCACTGATCTCTGTTTTGTCACGCATGGCTCCCCCCGACACCTTGGCCTCCCACGAGCACTGAGCTGTAACCCCATACATTTTTACTCCATCCACTCCTCCTTCTCCTCTCTGCCCTTCTTCTCTCTTCCTCCCTCTCTCTCTCTCTTTTGTGTATCTACTGATGTGTGAAATTATTCTGGGATGGAGGGATGGATTCCTCCCCGAAGGGCTGAGAGGAGGCGTGAGCCTTTTGTTCAATAATAGATTGGGGGTGTATGTGTATCTGTCCATGGTAATAGACTATAGACTAGTTTCAGATAACAAACCGCACTCAGGTGGACAGATGATGGCAAAGGCTGTTTTATCCGTCCTACGGGAATAACTTGTTTGGTTTCAGCAAATTCTTGGGAGCTCCAAAATAAAGAGGCAAACTTTTTAACACCTAGACAAAGACAAACTTTAGAGTTTGGCCCTGGGACTCAAGCTCATGAAAATATATGATTACTCTGTGGGGATACTTGACTTCCTGACTCACATTTTCAGAAGGAAGACTGACTCGAATTCAGAGAAAAATTATCTTTTAAAAGCTGGAATTCAAACATGCCCAAATATGCTTTGTGGATGTGCATGTCATTGAGTGATCTAATGTGTATTTTAAAGGCTTCTGCTTCAGAGCAGCCCCCCCACTATGATTCAAAGGATGCAACTGTCAAACGGGTGTTACAGACTTCAGTACATCACACTGACGACAGCCGTCTGTGCCACAATGCTTCTGCATGCAAGTCGGCTCCACATGGCGCTCAGCGAGGCCTGTGCAAAAAAGCAAGTGTAGGATGGAGGCGTTATTTTGGTAATAATGACATGAAATAATGTGACAAGAAACATTTATTGGTCTAAGTGGAACGCTTCTCATGATAATCATGATATGATGATAGCTGTTTAGTGTGAAGGCAGCTGGTTGACAGTTCACGCACGCTCACGTCTGGTTGTTGTTATATGACACTAACGTGATTTCTTTAATGACAAGCAGATCAAACAGTATATACATTTAAGACCACTATCCTATTTGCCTCGCATGTGCACACCAGGAGGAGGTATCGCCATGGTAACATATGGGATGCAGTCTGTGTGTGCTAATGATACGATCAATGTTGCACGAGTGACTCAAATGGATTTTATGATTGTGCAGTACATCGAAAGTGATAAGAGAGATGTGACATCGCCAATGCGGCTGATTGTGAAACCAAACATGTACGATAGGCCGGAAAGAAAAAATAATCTGGTGAAGGGCAAGAGCTCTGAATCGCAGGTGAAAATGTCAGGAACACACTCACCTGTGCGTGCTGTGGCATCTCAGCTTTCGTACGCTCCCGTCCAGCTCAAACACAGCTTCCATGAGTGTGTGTGTGCATGTTTAATTTGTTATTCATGCCATTACTGGTGTTTGCAATTGATTGAATAGACACATTGAATTAAATATGCATGTTTAGTGTCGGTGCTGTCTTTGTAGATACATTTTCTATTGTCACCACATACATGAGGCAAGAGATGTCTGGAAAGTGAGTTACACAAGAGGGATGATGTTTAACATCAGGTACCAGAAAATGTGGAAGGAATAGTACGGATCCCAGTATGGTGATGATACAGTTAACAGGCAGCCAATGTCAGGCATCTATATTCCATTTATACGGTATTGATGTGTTGCCTTCATTCATAACTTTGATGTTTGAATCCCTAATGTCCAGCTCACACTGACACAGAACCTTGAGATGCTCACACTCTCCATTTTGTCGGCCGTGTAAGAACAAAGTAACGCCTTTGGAAACTTACATCATTTTTAAATATGTGTGCAGTTTGTATATTTGTCAGATAACATGTTTGTGGGAGATTTATTATGTCCGTGTCAGTGCGTGTGTGTGTGTCCCAGAGCCTGCCCATGGCTGCAACCTCTCCAGTTGACATTGAGCGCTGTGCTGTTGCCGTTTACCAGAGTAAAGCAAAGTTTAATGAGGGGGCAAGGAAGCCAAAGCGTGCATACTCACATGCATGTACACACATACATGCGTACAATACCAGGGGCGTGTTTCACAGCTTCTCGTGTTTGATTCCCATTCTTTTATTTTTAATCATTCCTCTGTCTTTTGGGTTGAAAAATATTTAATGTTTGGAGAGCGCCAAGTTATAATCACTAATTGGTCCTCAAGGCTCTCTGTCTCCCTCCCTCTCTCTTTTCCTCCTCCTCTTTGTATATCTTATCTCTCTCTGAGCCAAGCATAGCCCAATTAACACCCAACGTCATTTTGTGTCTGTTGTGGCTTCCATTTCTGCTCAGACTTCAGACATCTATACTGTCCTGCTGACCAAACTGGCATCATGAACCGGATGTGCCGCAATGCAAAGAATTAATTAGATTCATTATATTCATGAATTTAATTTAACCGCTGATACATGCAATTAACCCACAAGCTTTTCATCTGCAAATGTGACTACATGTACTGATTGTGTGATCTCCTCTCTCCTCTCCTCTCCTCTCCTCTCCTCTCCTCTCCTCTCCTCCCCCCCCCCCCCCCCCCCCCCCCCCCCCCCCCCCCCCCCCCCCCCCCCCCCCCCCCCCCCCCCCCCCCCCCCCCCCCCCCCCCCCCCCCCCCCCCCCCCCCCCCCCCCCCCCCCCCCCCCCCCCCCCCCCCCCTCCCCCCCCCCCCCCCCCCCTCCCCTCCCCTCCCCCCCTCCTCTCTCCCCCCTCCTCTTGTGTTCCAGAGGTAAC
>CAAKHC010002300.1:0-12595 GCA_901007825.1 Macroramphosus scolopax
GGGGGGGGGGATTACTGCAGGAAGCCACTTCATCTTGATGACCGTCAACATTTTTACAAACCTTCTTCACTGACTTTGTTTCTGTGTAGAAACAAGAGAGTCCTGATAGTCTAAGCCAGTGGTTCTAGGAGTGGGGGTCCCGGGACGCCCCGGGGCCATTGAGGGGGTTTCAGGGGGTCCTCGGCAAGAAGGGGAATCATTTATTTTCATTATAAATCCATCCTTGAGAACAGTGAAAAAATGTATCACTTTTTGGAGAGGTCGTATTCTTTCTGTAATAAAACATTGAAAAGTAAAAAATCGTATTAAATGGGGGGCCGTGGTCTAATTTGTGTCAGTTTTGGGCTCCTGGGTGGTAAAGTTTGAGAACCACTGGTCGAATCAATATCGCCACTTTGAAATTTTCTCATTCACTGTTCATATTGAACACTTCAAACCGAGAGGAAACGTGCTCAGTGTGTTTGTTGTCACAAAGGGATGAAGGGTTCAACAGTTCCATCACCTCCGTCTGAACAGGATCAACGTTATAGTTTCAACATTCTTTTTAAAAAGTCAGAAACACACAGAAAAATATAACTATACCAAAAAACATCACCAGTTTCTCCTAAACGCGTTCAGTTACACGGTCCAACATCTTCGCTTGTCGCATTTTTACATTTTAAAGACCCTGTGAGATAAACATATACTATTTCTATTGCAAGTATTACCACAGAAAAATACATTTAAAATACTGTCTTTCAATGGAGATCTGAAGCTTTGTATATCCTGCTGATCAGCTCAGGGGCCGACGCACAATCAGAGACACAGAATACAGTTTACATCATTTCCACACACCTTACAAATCTCACAAAACTACTACGATGAGAATATTAGCAGTAACACTGCCGGTAGAGGAGTGTGTAAACAAAACTTGACTGATGCTGATACAATATGTATCCTGTGATACAACAAATATGATTTAAAGGACCAGCAGATTATATTGGTCTTACTGTAGATATTGCATTAGATATTCAGGTGCTGTATTTTTAAAAATGGATAAGGACACACACACACAGCTCACACACACTTTAGATTATGATAGAGGCGAAGACGAGAGTGTGTGAAAGCAAAGACCACTAAAGATTACTGCTGCAACCAGACAGGGAAACAAAACTGGAACCAAACTTATTGAGCTCCACAACTTGACAGAAGCACCAGAGTCCAGTGTTTGTGGCGGGAAGCCGCAGCGCTGGCGGGTCTACAGCAGGCTGTCCAGGCTCTTCTCAGCGCTCTCCTTGTCGTCAGTCTCAGCAGGAGGACTGTACTTGTCATTGTATTGCTGCAGGATGGTGACAACATCATGGTGGCCAAAGTGCACCGCTTCGTCCTGTGGCGTTTTCCCCCACCTTTATCAAAAACACATAAACATATTATATCTATTTCAGGGAAGATACTCTGCTGACTGCAAACCATGTTGATGATATGCTGCTTTAACTTTTTTACTCAGCTGCAGCAGCCCAGTTACATTTTAAATGCAAGAAAAGTTCTCTGTACGGAACCTTTAAGCATTTTTATGAAACACTGATAATAACAATCGGAGCCTGTCAAAGGTAAGAACAAGCTGTTTTACTTTATGGACAATTGCCCCAAAATATACAGGACGTGCCTTTAGCGCGTCCTGTATATATGTATAAAATCAACTATATTGTTGTTGCTTAATACTGGACACTAATTACAATGATTTGGGTCCCAGTGGGTCGTTGCAGCCACTGTACTTTGAGGTGAAACCAGGCCCATGGAAACATACCAGTGGTAATGACCCGAGACCACATTAAATAAAAAGGGATGGAAGGACAGTCCCCTGTGAATGTCCACACTGACCTGTCTCTGGGGGTCGGGTTGACTTTGCAGGCCTCCAACAAGAAGCGCACCACCTCTGTGTGTCCTGCAAGCACAGCAGATGTCACACATACACACCAGCGTGCAAGTACACAGTCAAACACTGTAACAGCTTTTCTACTTCATGAAGTTGTGTGCTTCATTCTGATCGGCTGGGGATCTCCATCTAAATGTTCTCCATGCAGCTCTTCCTCTCCCCATGTTTGTACGGTGGACAATTTAGTTCAGTTTAGGTCAATTTGGATCAAAAATCCACACAGCTGATCCAGAGATTTTTCCTTTTTAATTCTTGTATCTTCCTTAGTTAAAACATGCTGCTTTTATTACCCCCAACAAAACAAACTTCACAGATCTGTCAGACTTTGTCGTCCAGATAATGACAATCAAGATTCACTGGAAGCACCATGATACCTTCAGCTGCAGCCACATGGAGGGCTGTTCTGGAGTCATAGTCCCTCTGCTCCATGTCCATGGATGACAACGCAAACCTACACACACATAAACACACACACTTTCAGTTCAACCTATTTCAAAGGTTCCTCCGCTGCCACTTGGAAGTGAACAATATCTGCCTCAAGTAGTGAAGAGCACCGAGGCATCGGAGCGTCAGCATCAAATATAACCACACAGTTTACACAGTTTTATGTTTGGTATTCACCTCACTGGGTGACAATAGCATTTACTGATCTCTGACTGATGTACAAAACAGGATGAAGTGAGCGTGAGTTGTTCACCTCCTCAGGGCAGAGATGTCTCCTGTGTAGGCAGCAAACAGCAGGTCGATAACAGACTTGACCTGAAGAGGAGAACAGAAAGAGAAGAGAAGAACGATGCAGAAGGTACAACAACCACTTGGATTAACCACCGCTCATCTCCACGCAGGGGGGGGGGAGACTCATGAAGGTCACATGACCTTGACTTTAACTCAATAACTGTGACTTCACTTGACTTGTCGTGATGGTCCCAAAATGTTAAAGAATCACACAATGGGAATCAATGAGTGGATCAACTCTTCTTTACAAAAGAAGTAAAACTGAAAAGTAAACACAGCTTTTATAAAACGTCCCTGTGACACTACCAGTGTTTATCAGTGTACACAAATGATCAAATATCCAACATGGTGGCCTTTATCGTGCCAAGAGGGAGGATGTGGCACGCATCTAGTTGAAGATTATGTATAAAATGAATGTTTGTGTGTGTCTGTGTTTCAACAATTTAATAATGTTCCTGATTAAACTGTGAAGTTTCATGACTTCAGCTGTTTTAAGCTGTTGGGCAGAAAAACGTTGGATCAATATGAAACATTTGCAGCACGTATGACGTCTGCTGCTATTTAGAAAAGCTTGTCTGAATCTGAATAACTACGGGCCGTATCAAACCTGCCACATCAGATAAAGAGCATCCGATCCTCAGGTGGTTCCAGAGCCTCCAGCGTCTCAGAGCTCAGAATATATGCTGAGTTACTAAAAACGTGATAAATGTACAGTACCGGTTAAAGGTTGGGAGAAACCATCTTTCTACACTGAAGATTAATATTGAAGACATCGAAACTATGAGATAATATACACTATATGGACAAAAGTCACTCCTCTTCATCATTGAATTCAGTTTCATTCAGTCCCTCAGGTGTAGAACATCCAGCAGCCATGCAGTCTGTCTTCACAGACATTAGTGACAGAGTGGGTCGTTCTAAAGAGAATGAAACTGTTGAGAGAAGTCAGGTTGTGAAGTGTCTTCTCTCCTAGATGATCCACCATCGACTGTAAGTGGTTTTGTTGCAGAGTGGAAACATTTAGGAACCACAGCAGCTCAGCCAGGAAGAGTCGGACCAGGTAAAGTTACAGAGCGAGGTCGCCGAGTGCTGAGGAGCACAGTGAGTAACAGTCTCCAAGTTCCAGACCACCTCTGGCATTAATATGAGCACCAGAACTGTGAGCCGGGAGCTTCATGGCCGAGCAGCTGCATGCAAGCCTGACACCACCAAGCACAATGCCAAGCTGGATGGATGGTGTAAAGCACTGGAGTCTGGAGCAGTGGGGACGTGTTCTGTGGACTGACCAATCACCAGTCTGGGTTTGGTGAATGCCAGGAGAAGGTTACCTGCCCGACTGCAGGTCAACTGTAGAGTCTGATGGAGGAAGGGTGATGCTATGGTTGTTGTTCTGGGGTTGACCTCGGTCTCTTAGTTCCAGTGGAGGAAATCTGAATGCTTCATCTTACCAAGTCAGTCTGGACAATTCTATGATTCAAACTTTGTGGAAACAGTTTGGGGACGGACCTTTTCTGTTCTCCCAGTGCACAAAGCAAAGGTCCATAAAGGTTGGATGAGTTTGGTGTGGAAGAACTTGACTGGCCCCCACAGAGCCCTGACCTCACCCCCACACTCAACACCTTTGGGATGAACTAGAACGGAGATGGTGAGCCAGGTCCTCTGGTCCAACATCAGTGTCTGACCTCACAAATGCTCTTCTGGATGAACAGGCAAACATTCCCACAGACACGCTCCACAATGTTGCAGGAAGTCTTCACAGAAGAGTGGACGACGTTATAGATGCAAAGGGGGACCAACTTCATATTAATGCCTAGTGTTAAACAAACCAGAATATGTTTTAGATTCTAGATTCGTCAACGTAGCTACCTCTTGCTTTGATGACAGCTTTGAACTATCTTGGTATTCTCTCTATCAGCTTCATGAGGTCGTCAGCTGGAATGGTTTTCAACAGTCTTGAGAAGCTCCCAGAGGTGCTGAGCACTTGTTGGCTGGGTTTCCTTTCCTCTGTGGTCCAACTAGTCCCAAACCAGCTCCACTGGGTTTAGGTGGGGTGATTGTGGAGGCCAAATCCCCTGACGTAGCTCTCCATCACGGTGGGAACTGCACACGGAGAAACCATCTGCTCACCTTTTCTGCCTCTCACTGTGAAACGGTAGGTGGAACCAAACATCTGACATTTTACGGATGTAGATGTCCACTGGTCTGAGGTCCATTCTTTGTGTTTGTTGGACCAACCAAATCTTCTTGTTCTTCCTCAGTAGTAGCTCCTCTATAGCCGTTTGACAGTGAAGATTCAGGCAGGGAACAGTTGATGTTGAGATGTGTCTGCTACTTGAACTCTGTGAAGCATTCATGCAGGCTCTAATCGCAGCCCGATAACTCTATTGAACTTTCTGCAACACAGGAAACTCTCGGTCTTCCTTTCCTGGGGTAGTTCCATGAGAGCCAGTTGCATCGAAGCGTTTGATGGTTTCTGCGACTGCACTTGAGGACACATTTAAAGTTCTTGATATTTTCCAGATTGACTGACCTTCATGTCGTTCTCTTTACACAGCTGAGTGGTTCTTGCCATAATATGGATTACAACAGACGTCTAATATGGCT
Organism: Macroramphosus scolopax; assembly: GCA_901007825.1. Classification (NCBI taxonomy): domain Eukaryota; kingdom Metazoa; phylum Chordata; class Actinopteri; order Syngnathiformes; family Centriscidae; genus Macroramphosus; species Macroramphosus scolopax. The sequence continues at coordinate 5,255 of CAAKHC010002300.1, forward strand.
TTTCACTGAGTATAAATACGTACCGGTCCTCCCTTCCTCTGCACAACACAACTGCTGGTCTAAAACTAAATCTTTAAGTTGAAACCCATCCCATGCGACCCCCTCTGAAGCTGATAGATAGAGTGCGATGCTGTCATCAAAGCAAAAGGTTTCTACTTTGAAGAATCTAAAATATAAAACATATTCTGGTTTGTTTTACACGTTTTTGTTTACTACATAATTCCTTCATAGTTTCGATGTCTTCAATATTAATCTACAATGTAGAAAATACTAAAATAAACAGAAAACCATGGAATGAGAAGGCGTGTCCAAGCTTCTGACCGGCACCGTAGACGGAACATGGTGACACCACCGGTCACATGTTCTCTCATGGCCGCCCCCCCATGATGCAGTTTGCCTCGGGTGAATCTGTGTACATTATTTTGGTTATGATGGCGGTGAGATTTTATTTCTGTCATTGACTCTATTCAAAGAATATAAATCAAACCTCTTGGCAGGACAGAATAGAGTGAAACACGTATGATTGTATGAAGAGAATTTAAAGGGCACTGAGTGATTGCAGCCATGAGCAGATAACACCGTGTTCTATCAAACAGTATTACTACAACAGTCTTGAACAACATCACCCCACATTTCTTTAGTTGGTTATGTTAAGTCATTTTATAGGTCATCAGTTGTTTATTGGTAGATCGTCAGTCTGATCCTGATGCTTCTGCTTTATTTGACAGTTGTTTTACTTTAGCTTTGCTCTCATTGTGATCTGTGACCTTACAGTAGTTTCTCCGCTTTAAACTACTTCTAGACGCGACACAAACTAAATCAGAGCTCCCAGACGTCAGAAGGCCTAATTCCACTATTTATAAGTGTGTTTACAATATCGTCATGCAAGACAACGTGATGACGGCAATTTCGTTGACACTACTTTGTCGTACTTCTGTGAAACAATTATTGTATGTCAACATTCAAACCAGACTCTTAGTTAAGTCAGTTTTCTTTATATTGATGTTTACTCATGAATATCTTTAGAGCTATGATGAAGATTTTAAGCCCCGTCTTCAGTGTCTTTACGTACTCAGAAAGGCCCTTTAATACGAACACTGTGGGAAGATACTGAATCGATGAGGAGAACCAAATAAAAGCATCGAGTGAAGATGTCTCCAAACAAGGCGGCGTTACGGTCACAGAGAGACAGATGATGGAGAACAGTGCTTTATTAGATTGTACACAAGGAACACCACTTTCACCGTCATGCCTGTAATCCTGACCTGCTCGTTAAAACTGGGAATGTTACAGTTTCCGAGCTAATGATAGTGAATTTATTTGATATGATTCTGTGCCAACAGTGACAACATGTATGTGCAAGACACAAAACAAATAAAAACACAAAGCAAGGTAACGAAATCACATAAAAAACATACTGATTTCATGTGATTGTGACACATTTATTAAAATCATACAAAAAATGTGCATGCAGGGAGAGAAGGGGGGGTCAGGGAAAAATAATTAACACCAATGAATACATATATAGTATGAATAACAAATATCAAATGATTTCCATGGAAAAATCTGGTAACTGCATTCAAAATCTGCTGTGTTTGTACAGAGAATTAAAATCACACTGAGGAGAGCAGAGAGGGCTACTCATTACAAGTACAGTCATTTACCCTCAAGCAAAGGAACATCAGGCTCGTTTGTTATTCTGATTTACACAAGCAAATTAAACAGGTCAGATAATTGATTGGTTGTAATGTCGGTAAATGAGTCTCTGGTCAGTGCTGATCTGGTCCAGTCTTGTAGATACGCAGGCACTGAATTTGGGATTTTATGCCAATGAGGGCTTTAATGACCCAGTAGCAGCAAAGACATGAAGGACTCACACATTGTTATGAATGAGAGACTTCTCCCCGAACCAGAGAGACAAATGATCTTGACCTAATGACTCGCTTCGGCCGACAGCAGGACAGGGAAGGAAAGAAACTGGGGTTGTAACAAAGACTGAGATTAAGTGCTGGCATGAGAGCTACTCTGAGCCTCTGATTCCATCTGAAAAGATCTTTCCTTCAACTTATTCATGCCAACAAACGCTGGCAAACAAAATTATTTCTTCACAGATTGTGGCAATAAACTTGTTATCCTTCAGATTTGAGTTGTTGATGCAATTCATTTCTTTTTTCGCCGTGAGGCAAATCTGATGTCATAAAGTATAAACTTGCTAAATACTATTTATATTATATAGTAGCTGATATTGTAGCTGTACTTGCCCTGATGTATAGTAGGTTTCCTCTTCACAATGCGTGTAAGCAACTGCTCAGTTACGTCATTACAGGACTTACAGGTAACACACCAACTCGTCTTCTTCGCGTGCACATCGCTTGAAAAAGTATTATGATTTTCCTCCCATCAATCCTCTATCCTTAAGGATGATAACAGACTGAAGTAAGTCCCACTAATACCAATATTAGTAGCTTTTAAGACAGTCCGTCACTCAACCTTTCACAAGAAGCTCCAAGCTCCAGTGATGTCATTTAAAGAGGTAAACACATCCACCTCAAGTTACAGCAAACTGTAAAAAACATGTCCACGGATCATTAATGGTGACAGAGGCTTCCTAAAACTTTGTACCTCCACAAAATAATGATCAGAAACGTCAACAGGAAACAAACACCAACAGATGTCCAAGACCTCCAAGAACTAAAACCACAACATGGAAAAACTTCACACAAGTCACAATAGAGCAACATCTAAGGCATCTGCTGACATGACATTCATGTGCAAGTATTTCTATTTCTAGGAAGAGAAAAGATATTCGGAACGTCTAAAGTTTATATTCGACTCTGACTCTGGTCTGCTGTTGAGAATCAACACACCTTAAAGCTAAAAACGCCTGAGTAACACCGTGAGAAGTTTTAGAAAATACTGAGTTTGTGCTCATTATGTGTTTGCATAGGACTGACTTCTGGATCAGTGGGTTGTAACTTACTCTGAGAAATGTCTATTTGTTATCCTTCTACCAAGTTCTTTTCTCTTCTTAAACCTTTTGTTATCATCATCACTTTGTTTTAAAGCAGCTCCAGGGATTGTTTTGGTCTGATTATGTGGTCATGTCAGTTTAATACTGAGGCCTCAGAGTGACGACCTTGTCACCATGCAGACTCTCCATGTCTGTGTAGTAACTCTAAAGCCTAAAGAGTTCGGGTCTGTTTCCCTGTGGAATCAGACATTACAACTGCAGCAGACATATAGGATGAGCCCATGTTTACATTATCACAGGCATCACAGTGAGGGACTGAGATATAAGCTGGTTTAAAGGGGAGAAATTTATTTTTACATTATATTTGTGGTTGCTGCTGATGACGGTGCAGGATCAGCAGAGAGAAACATAACGAACCGAAGAACAAATAACTAGCTAAAAGGGAGCTAACGTTAGAGCACGTCAGCAACACGGGTCCAACTGCGATCTGTCATCCAGTAGATGGAGAGAACGGTGGAAATGAACATGTCCAGATTGTATATTTATGTTGCTTTTGAGTAAGTTTAATAAAATTAGATGATATACCGTCCGGGAGAACCGGTCAAATACCATTTCAATATGCGGTGATATAACGTTACGTTAGCAAAACAAAGCGGTACATCAGGAACCAGCTTCCCAGAGGTATAACATTACTTTTTCTCAACAAAATGACGATCATCGGGTTTGGTCTCTACTACAACGTCACACGTTTCATCACAAAGAAGATCCACTTTCTCATCACTCTGCATCCTGCAGACAAATGACTTTACATTTCCGTTCTCATGTGCTCAGACTGTGACTGACACCTTTACGACAGGAGGCGGCGGTAAACACTGACGCTTTAGTCCAGAGGGGCCGCCACAGCAAACAGATGGAAATGAAATGTTCCTGCAGGAATAGTTACACTAAGGCATCCTGTTAATGTGTGCTGTGCACCCAATGTTTCAGATCACAGCCTAGATAAACAAACCCTGCGGTCAGCTGCTCACAGCGAAGACGTACGTATGGAGGACTGACTGCACGCATTCAAGCAATGAACTGCTTTAACTCGAGGCTGCAGGGATGAAAACACACCACTCATCCACCCAGCCGACCTCACACACTTACCAACCTTGATAAACGAGGCACAACCAGCCTCACACTTAGTTTTTCTTATTTAGACTCAACAGCAGCTCTGAATGTTGCAGCCATCGCTCCTGATCCTCGGCCTGTCTGATAAACATCTGATATTTATAATATATATACTGACTGACATCTTTACATAAGTTATATATTTGACAAACTATATAATATAGAACTTTTTTTTTTAAACGCTGGAAACATTTAGCATTTCTTTAACGACCTTTTTCACACCAATTGGAACACAGTGATGTAACCGAAGCATCCATCAATCTACCTCTGTATAAATAATCTGAGGTCAGGGTGCAAATACCGATCGAGTAAAGTCACTAAGACACGACAGTAGTTTTGTTTGTCAACACCGACCTGAGTAGAAATATTCTACTTTAACGTTTAACTACAGAGGTGAATCAGGAGTGTTTGGAACCAGCTCCTGGGATCTGACACTGCACAATACCGGCATAGTTGCTAGAAGAATCATTAAATTAACTTATTCTATAAAATAAAAAGTGATCCAAAGCACTGCTGCACTCAAGCTTGTGCATTCACAGCTAAACTGATATGTTGAGAAACCCTTTGACCTGAATGTTCTATATATCCAAATATGCAAAACTTAAAATCCCCTTTTTGACTACTCTACTACAGTACAACAGCTGTATTCATGTGCTAATACAACTAGAGTCTGAGGCCTCAGGGTGGGCTACAGTAAGTCATCACTTCAAGAAAGTAGCATAAAGGAGTTCCACACATGCACTCACTTTTTTGGTTAAATTCAAACTGAATTTCAAATCAGCCCGTAGCCTACATGAAAGGAGGATTCTCTGTTGTCAGTTCAGAAGGTTACAATTGTACATTGTACATCCTACACACACGAAGGCTGCTAGCAGGCAGCGGCTACGAGTTCATTTGAAATTCAGAGGAAAACAAACAAGCAGTAACTCATCCCATTTTTCCCAATACAGATAAAAACAGAAGAAAACATCCCAGTCAGTCCACACAGTGACAGCTTCACAAGAAATAAATAATCCACTAAATAATTTACATAAATATTCAAGGGTGCGGCAGAAGGGATCTGGTGAGAGGAGGAGCAGTGGTGTTGCTGCGAGAGGTCAGGCGAGTGGGGGTGTGGGGGACAGGCGGGTCGTTTTTTAGTGTCACTCGCCGACATTGTCCATCCTATAGACTACAGTGGTGGAGCGGTCCTGGTGCGACTCCGTGGGAGACACCTTTTTCCAAAGAGGGGCTTTCAGAGCTAGCTCTTGTTGGAGACTGTTGTAATCCATGGGCCCGAAGCATTGTTGCTGTTTCAATTGACACGAATCAGAAATTAGTCTCCTTTGTGTAAGTGCTGTACGTGTACGTGTGAGTCGTATTTTAAACAACTGAGCCACAGTCAGTTCAGTTCATCTACTAATCTGTCAGAGTTATGAAGTGCTGGATCATGTAGAAATTTAGTTTTGTACATTCATGGGTACATCATTCGTTTGTAATGGTTAGTTGATACACTAACGGTTTCCAATGAAGTGACGCTTGTCGTAAGAATGTGTTAAACTAACCTTTTGATCAGTTTGAGCGCCTGAACAGCAAACTGAGCTACATCCATCTAACAAGTGACCAGGCAGGAAGGAGCTGCTCAGTAAAGCTAGAGCAGGACGTACAGGAATAAATCAAACGCAGGTGATTGTAATATACAGAAGTCAACATGTCAGCCAACATGTAGTGTAGAAAGCTACGACACATCTAATCTGAACTACAGCGACTTCAGAATTACATGAAGTCACCGGCGGCAGGAGTGTATGTGTGTGTGTGTTAGTCGGTTTCAGGACAGAACTGGGTGCAGCTTTGTGTTGTTTGACTCCTCATACACACTCAACAAGGTGCTGCGTGTCCTTACCCTCTGGTCCCCGCCCTCTCTGCGAGGATCGTGCTTCTTGGTGAAGTGCCTCAAGTTGTCATAGTTGTGGAAGTTGAAAAGTTCCACGAGGTCCTGGAAGGAAAAGACAGATAAATCAAAAATAGATAACACACAAGGGAAGGGCGATCCAAAATGATTCATCACTCACAGTGTCTGGTTTCGGTGTTTACAATAATGGTGCAGCAAGTATGAGAAAACATACTGCATGTGTTTACAGAGCTCAGTGTCTGGCACTGGTCTCATGCTAATCAATCAGTTACCACTTATTAAAGGTTCTGTCTGTGTGGAAGTCCTGAAGGACACTGTTAACTTACAATAATGAATATCTGTGTGAATGAGGTGTTTCCTCAAACGCACACTAATCCAAAATTACAAGTAAATTATATTTTCTGAGGCTTATACTCATCAAGAACAGACGATATTTACGTCACACAGACCCTTTCATACTAAGGGACAAACAGTTATTTGACACCTCCCAGCTATATGAGCACCCCACCCAAATATGTCTTCTTTGTTTGTACTCTCTGGAGGGTGAAGTGGTCTGCTCCGCTGGTCCCTGACATTACATACCGTGCAGAACTGTATTCCTCTGACCGAGTTGCCCAGCTTGTCTAGTGGAGGTGACCAGCACATAACACCCATCACGTTGGGTACAACCAGCAGGATCCCTCCTGCTACTCCAGACTTGGCTGGTAGTCCAACCTACAGCAGGGAAAACAGTCGGGTTACATAACAGAAGCTCAGCTGTGTTTGTCTGCCTCTGCCGAGTCAACAAGGAAGAACCAGGAAGAGGTTTCGATCATTCATCAGGTTCTTAACAGCATGTTTTTGAAAATGTGTCCTATTACCATCAGGCTCAGGAATCCTTACAAGCTGAAGATTATAAAATATTTAGATTGCTCCTTTAACAAACATTCCTGTGCTTGTTCATTTTAACAGTTTCCTGTTCTTCAGGATGAAAGGATTGTGTTGTCGTAAACGTCCTTTACTGTCCTACAATAAAGATACGGAAATGTTTTCAAAACCAAACGCTTATCAAAGTAAAACAGATTGTGCTAGAAGGGATCAACTATTAATTAATTAATTTATGTCAGGCGTTGGCACAGAGCTAAAACTGAGCTCAAAGACGGTGAATGTTGGTCTCCAAATGTCTCCGTAACATCTGGATGTGTGAATGAGCAGCTGTATGCATCAAAGTCAACATATCAAACGGAAAAGGGGACATGTCAGTGTTGTGTCACAACTTGTTTCCATTTCCCCCAAGTGGCCAAAGACTGAAGACAAAACGCCCCCCCCC
>CAAKHC010002300.1:12615-22949 GCA_901007825.1 Macroramphosus scolopax
AACTAGTATGCAGGCTAATTAGTCAAAAGCATAAATCTGCTGCTAAGACTTGCTTGTTTAAAGATAAATGATTTACTAAATCTGATCCACATCCCTGAGTTTAGTAAATGGTTTACACGCCTCGTTACAGCTTTACGCAAAAACATCAAGCAGCTTTAAACAATAAAGCAATCAGCAATGTAAACATCAATCACTGCAATAACACCGGCCACTTCTCTCCACCTGGTGCTAACGACCTTCACCTGAAAGGTCTCCTGACGTCACGGTCCCACGTTGTTGTTGTTCTTCAATAACGTCAGGAGTGATTTGGCAACTGTAGCTGACTAAACTTGTGTATGTCAGGTGTCAAGTGCAAAGATGGAAATGTAAAAGACATTTAAAGCCCGGAAACAGTTGACAAACAAATCGTCCCCCTACTGTACCAGTGATCTTTTCACTTACATGGAAGGCAAACTGTCCTGAGAAGTCATACATGCCACAGGAGTGCATCAGACTCAGGGTGTCCCTCACTGCCTCGGGGCTCAGCACACGCTCACCAGTTATGGGGCAGATACCTCCGTTAGCCAGGGTGGCTGCCATGACGCTGGCGCTCTCCCCCGTCACCTCAATGGAGCAAAGCTGGAAGTTCAGTCACAAAGACAGATAGGTTAAAAATTCAACAAATGTAAAGGGAAACTGAGGAACAGTGAAGGTGTCCAGCAGAATGTATCAAGCTTCATTTAGCTTCACATGCTTTTTCTGTATTTCACCAGCTATTTACTCTGAATACTGAAGGTCCTGGATTACACAGCTCATAGCAAAACGTTAGGACATAAATCAAATGTTAAATGGAGTTACGACAATCAACTGGTCAATTCTCTTTTCACTCACGATATTTGTGTTGCAACATTCAGGCTGAAATCATCTGGTCATTTATTACATGTTTATCATGTCAATAAAAAAACCTGCCACTCCCGTCACCATGCATCAACAACTTCCCACCCCCCTGCACACCTCTCCCTCATTCCCCTATCACTGCTCCCTGCATATGTACCAGTCAGATTCCTTTGAGCTCCACCTTGGTCTCAGGCATTCAGGTAAAATCCAACAGTATACGTATAGTTTTCATGGTTGTTACTACCTCTGTTCTTGAATCCCGCCCGCCCGTAACCGGTCTGATCTGTTTACTTTTGCTGACAGCCGTCGGGATCTTCACTAATAGTCAATACCCACTTCTACATTCAAATCTTGTGAACTTCCGTATGAAGGCTCAGAAATACACCAGGCCTCAAACTGCAGAGACATATTACCCAGACCAGCTAAACGTTTAACCAATAAGATATTACTGTTATTAACTCTTGTCCTTCAGTGTAAGATTTGAGTGTTGGTCCGGTCAAATGAATCACCTGCTACCTGTAGGCTTTCTTCTTGTGAAGGATAGGAGAGATAATATATCCGATAAGCTCAGACTCAAGAAAAAACTGACAAAAAACACCAAATTGATCTCCTAATCTTTTGGAGATTAGCATTAATCCCTCCTGCAGGGTTCCACACACCTGCATCACAAAGCAGTTCAGGGGACTTGTGCAAAAATACATCTTACATAGACAATGTCAGATTGTCCTGGAAATTGTCACCTAACTAATGTTAAGAAGCTGTTTGTAGCTCGCCTAATGATGGCAAACGGTGTGACAGAATAAAAGGGATGTGTTGGGTAAAGCAGCAGAAACAGGAAGCGACAGGATCGCTGACAATCAAGAATGTAATCAATAGTGGATGAGGAGCAGCGACAAGACAGGGAAACCATGTCCTGTCTTTTCGGATGAATTATAAGAATAATAAAGAAATAACCCAGATATATACTCACTTGAAAGTAGAGGTCCAGGACAGAAGTCATGTCTGTTCCCTCTGGGAAACACTGCAGAGAAACACAAGAGTTTGTGAGAGAGGAGCACATACGGTGGCACACAACTGATCAACTACGACGGGGTTACAGGACAGAGAGGAGTATGTCTTCATGTAGAGACCCCACTGCTTCGGTGAGGTAGAAGTATATCTAATAAGTTACCGGTAAGTAGAATTGGGTTCCATGTGTTAAATGGTTTTCAGGTATCCACAGAGTATTCACCATGTCATTACCTGTCAGCTGCCCCAACATCATATTGTCATAGAAATAAACACATTTGCTTCATCAAACATGTATATGACATAGTATCAGTGAAATACTGAGCATTAAGCCCATTAAGCCTGATCAATACTCAATCGTATATAACCAGGTTCAGTCATGTTAACATATGACAGCAGGAGCACTGCGACGGATGGCAGCTTGGCACTGATGACTCACTGGCTTGTGATGGCAGTCGGCAGCGAGCTCTGCACGTGTTGTATGAACACACTTTTCTTTCAAAGGATCCTGTGTGATAGTAACAATGGTGTTTCCATGTGTGTATTAGTCACTGGAGGGTTTCCTCTCTGTGACATCCCTTTGTTAGAATCTACCTATATCCTATTAAATGAAATGAAAATGATGTCTAATTCAATAATATATGTATCCATGTCTAATCCATGTTATTAGAATGACTAATTCATTTTCATTTTCAGTAATTTGGATTATTTTTTTCCTTTCCATATATCCTTTTTTCAGTTCTTAGTTTCTTTCACTGAAAGTTAGTCAAGTACATTCCAACGCCTTATGACTCATCCACAGTCAAACCTTTTTTTCTTTCAGATAGTAGCCGATGGCAAAGTTCCTGTCGCCTGACTCACGCTCCGACTGGAACCTGTCACACACAGAGCAGAGCACAGTCCATTAAAAGCAGAGGAAGGAAATGATTGCGCAATGTACAATATGACCCGAGCCCTCGTGTGAACATGACACCCAGAGCGGTCATGTGATGATGCTGCAACATGAGCCCCAGCACAATGTCAGCGTACTCTGAGATCATGCAGATGATTTACAACACAGAGACTAATTCTCCTCTTATCATTCATAAAGTCCATCCAAGTGAATAAAACAAATACCTTCTACCTGCTGGCTGCTTGGTAATGAATGCTCTCAATGACTTATTGAAGATGTTCAATAGGATAACTAAGAGCAAGTTTACCATCACTGTCATTATGATGCTTTTAATACACATGGCATTTTGTTTTGCTACATAAGCACCTGACTTGTGCTTCAGTCTTTCGTCTCTGTATGGTATATAATTAAAGATATCATGATACTTCTAGCAGTCCTTTGTTTCTTCATGTAGTCGTCTGCTGAATAAAAAAATATAGACTTTAACAAAACTCATTGTTTTAGAGGGACTTACGTGGCATTGCTGAAACCCACATATTCATTTCCTGCCAACTTGTTCAGGAAGTTCATGATCTGAAAGAAAAGCAATGCATCATTATCACCTGTACAAAGTGACCCCTTCACAAAACACAGGAGCTTCTGACTTCAGCTCTTTGAATACTCACATAGTCAAATTTCTCTGCATTGCCTGCACCTTGCTGGGGAGAGATAAAAACAACACACAGTTACTACAGTTAATTCACCAGATCTGGTTCATACGTCAAGCACGGTATCATACAGAAAATATTAGAATGATAAATCTACTGCGGAGAAATTAAAACTAAAGAATTAGCAGATGTGAATATTACTTGGAATAAATAGTAAAATCACATGAGCTTTGACAAGAATTACACAAGCAGATACACAATATTTATAAGACTGGCTTTGTATAAAAAGGTTACAAAGGGGGAAATGTTTCAGAGTGACAGGAAGATTTAGTAGATGTGCGTTACCAGTTAAAGCTTAGCCAGGTAAATGAAAAACATGCCAAACATCTCACTAGAACATATCACTCATTCAGAATATGGGATTCAATTTCATTTAAAAGACTAAAGTGAAGAAAGTCAAACAACAAAACACCAGTTTTCGGAATCTGTAGCAGCACTGACTGCGTGTGTTTCCACATGAAGTATGACTGCACAGACATGTGGGTGTGGACGAGGAAGTTTGTATTCTGGGTTATGTGTTGCGTATTTGTTTGAAGATGGGCTTCTACTGCGGGGCAATATGTGTCGTGTGTCTAGAGAGCCGGGCAGCCAAAACGGGGAAGGGGGATGAAGAGTAATGATCTTCCTCAAAGAATAAAATCGAGCCGAGTGCACTGTACATTTAAGACTCGAGCTCATTGATGCTGCCTATTCCCACAAAGAAAACACAGCAAAAGATGAATGGACACATGCACAATTACAGCACTTCTGTTATGAATTCAAAAATACTGAACCATTTATGTTTTGTATGGTGTGAGAAGATTTAAAGGTTTACATTTAAAGAGGCTAGTGGTTTGTATGTGAATGACAGTACATTTAAAACTCTACACTTAACTGTGAACAAAGAAAAAAAATACACTGATGGAGTGTTAAGAGTCACTACATGGGGTTTCTACAAGGCTGATTGGAGAAGAGAAGGAGAAGAGGGGAGAGGGATTGGGCGAGTGTGAGGAGAGAGATATGGAAAAGGAAGAAAAAATTACCAACGTCATTTGACCTGCAGCAGCAGTCATTATTTCCCACAGTTCCTAAGTCTGGAAAATATGCAACATACAAAAACAGCAACGACATGTAGCCTTCAAGCACCATGTTACAACATAATGCCCCGGAAAACATCCCATAGTTTTCCCACAGGTTAAAGCTAACTAGGCAACTTGACCAATGGCTTGACATTCGTGCTTTTATTGGATATTTTTTATACATTCATTTTATTTTATTAACCATTATTTTTCATATATGTAGTTATGATCACTTTCCAAGTCAAACACATTCATGCTAATTATGTCATAGACCATGCTTCAAACACTTACACAACCTTCCCACAGCAGGCACACACACAGAACTGTTATAAAAGATATGTAGGCTACAGTTTAATGCCCTTTTAAATGGCCAAAATTTAAATTCTGTTATCCTGTAGGAATAGAGGAAGTTTGCTTTGGAAGATAGTTAGCAACTAAAGTTAGTAGCTTCCATCAATCCAGTTCCTCTTGCTTGCTAGTTAGTCATGACTTCATAGCAGTGCATCCTAATTAATATTGGTAAAGGAGATGCTGTTTGCATCTCAAGACAGGGAGCTGATTTATGACCACCTCTATAACAGGGTAGCAAACATTGAACTCTGAATTCTGAGGAAAACATTGTCACTTTTTCAACAAAATGACCAAGTTCCTGCCCCCGTCCTCAGTCAGGAGGTCGAGAGTGCAGGAGGTAGGTTTTCTTATTCGAGAGTTATAGTGATAAGCTTCTTTTACCTTCATGGAATTGGATGCAGATTTAATTTTGTATGACCGTGTCAGACTAATCGAGGGGTGATACCAGTGCACATAAGTGCCATTAGTTTTGAATCTCTTCTCTTTGACTATAACTTTGTCAAGAATATGAAGAAACGTGTGCTATAGTTGAATGTGGTTACATGTGCATGGTCAAAATACCACTTTAACTAAAGATACTTTTATACACTCTGTAAAGTCTTGCATTGTAAGGTTGTCAAATTAAAACTAATTAAAGCTTTCAAAGCACATTGTTTCTTACATGAATGAAAGTGTAACATAGATCAACCTTGGCTAAACAAAGGTCCGATACCAGTCATTGAAGTTGACCATATTATAGCAATTAAATCAACCGTGTGTCAAAAATACATAATTCAATAAAGTAGTTCAAGATCTGCAACACATTCTTGCAGTCGTAGGAACAGACTACTGTTGGTCTGCGTGCACCTGCGTCTGACTCTGCGTGTGCTCGGGCAGCTAAGTCTCCTTCAGGAAGGATTAGCACGAATCTTAATCACCACAAGACATCACACTGTAGTGGAAAGTATAGTTCCTGGAGATTCTCCAAGCCGAGTCAAATATATCACAACAAAATGGGAAGACTAACGTCTACTGAGAGTTTAAGATGAGTTTGACAAGTGTGTACGATCAGCAAAACATTGCATTAGTGTGAGTCTTCTTTATTGTGTTTCATAAAACATGAGTAGGTTAATTAGGCCATTAAACAGGCAGGTCTTATCTGACAACAATATTTATGCTAACCTTTGTTTTATCCACTCGGTAAAGCAGCTCAATGACACCTCAAACACACATGAAAAAGAAAAAAGTTATTGCTTTTACCTTTATCAGGGAAGTACAAACAATAGCACCAGCATTCACCATGGGGTTGTGGGGCTTATCTGCAAACCAACAAGAGCTCAGTCAACATGCAGTGGAGGATCAAAGAGTAAACATCCAGTCAGGTCCTTGAACTTCAGAGAGCTGTGTCTATAGTCAAATCACACAATGAATACTGGGCTTGTGTGTGTGTTGCTTGGCTTTTGAAAGCTGCTTGGCACCTGACGTTTGTGTGAATACGGTTATAGATTTTGGCACGTTCTTTGAAAAAGCTATGAACTTATAGCCGAACTATCGCCTGCAACAGCTGGTACAATTCAAATTGTGTTAAGAATGAAGACTTAAGAAACTGAAACAGAGGATCTCAGTTCTAACACCAGACATTGATATATTGTCTCCATTCACCATGTGACTCGAAAATAATGAATAAGGACAATTATCAATTATTCATGTTAATCTTTAGACACACTGTGTCCCCCTACAGCACAGTTCAACCAAGACAGAGTGCGTTGCCTTCCATTTCCATGATTTGGTCCCTGCGGCGAGTGGCCTTCCCGCTGCTTCTAGTTGTAAAATCAACAGGTAGGTGAGATGAGTCCTCTTCCCTGAGATCTCCAAAGGTGTTCAAGTCCAGGACTTACATCACCTATAATTCCTCACGAAAGCATGATCCCCTTACACAACAGCACTGATGCTGGGCTCTACTGGCCAAATTCCAACACAGGATGTGATGACTCTAGAGCTGTCTCTAATTGAACTAGGAAAAAGATAAAGGTGAAACAGCTTCGACACGAATTGAGAGTTTAAACTCCGATTTTAGATGAGCACTGAAAAAACCATCAACTCTCAGCAGATGAATGTGACAACAAAGTCGAACTACACATTCATTGTTGTACACAGTGAAGCTCTAACATATGTTTGAAGTAACAAGAGGGTAGATACATTATTTACAGCAGCTAGTTGAGCCTTTAGGTGAACCTTGATGAGTAACTGTTACGATTCAGAACACACTGTCCAAACTAATGTTACGGAGGTCACGAGGAAACAGTCTTCAGGTCTGTGGGAACGATGCCAAATATGTGTCTGGAATAATAAAATGATTAAGGTGGCACGCAAGAATGTTCTCTCATCTCAATCATGCTTCCTGTGAGTGAGGCTAAACTAGTTTAGACACTTCTTTGTTTACAATACTAAAATAGCAACAGTAACTACTGGCAAAGTCCTCAGCTGACATCAGGTCTCCAACAGTTACAAATGTTTTGAGTAGGACAAACAGTATGTAGGGTGTGATAAGACTCTACAAGACTTACCATCTTCATTCAGGAAGAGCTTATTAAAACGCAGGCCACTGGGTTCCTTCCCAATGAAACTGTGCACATAATCCGTGCCGTGGTCATGAACAGCTACAGCGTACTTGAGAGGCTTGACACAGGACTGAAGACAGAAGGGAACCTTGGTGTCTCCGACTGTGTGTCTACAAAAAGACAAACGATAACTGTAATCTAAGCAGGAAAAAGATGATTCAATTTCAGCTATCATAAATCAATGGAAAGACATCAGGAGATAAATTGAAGAGGTAAATGATCAGTATCATCACTGCCATTTTATAAAATACATTTTTAAAATACATTTTAAAAAAAGGAAACATGGAACATTGGCAGGAACAAAAGCAAGATTATTACCTGATATATCTTCTGCACTTACACAAACACAAATGGAATTTCACAGCAGCCCATCAGAGAACGAGCTGATCATAACAACTATTGCATCACCTCTGTGAAACATGCTTTTAACATTGTACGCCTCACATATTTAACCTAAGAGGTGGGACTCAAACAGCACTGAACTGCTGTTTTAATCTAACATTGAACAACAGGTTAAAATAATCTGTGGCATCCTCTATGCTTTGTCCTGCTCATTGTCTCTCACCTCTGTCCGTCAACCGTGCAAAGAGAGACAGCCCACAGATCAGGACTGAATTTGGCGAGCTGAGGAATGTAGTCTGCAACCTGAAAGACAAGTCAGGCAGCTGAAAGACTGACGGCGTAGCAACAGTTCACACACCTCTGAGGTCTGCTGAGAGAGTTAACGTCCGAGCACCAGAAGAGAAAAGTTCTCCCTAAGATGCCAGTAACAAGAGGTCCATTTCACCCTGCTGCCTTTGGTGACAACATGACAGACAAGACGTTTTAATTTTAGAGTAACAAGGAGCTGATCCTGTCCGTTGCATCAGGCTTACAAAAAATTAGGAAGTACAATGTGCAGTTTGGACAACAGTGGGATGACATGTTTGCATCACCCGGTTGACTCTTGTCAGCAGACAAGCAGGGCGCTCTAGCTGCAGGCAACACGGTGGGAGGGGCTTATACAACCCACACTGTAATAATATTAAATCAGCTAGGTTTCCCTTTTAAGTTAGTTTGGGTGTCTATCTAAACCATTGTGCTCCTACATGTTTGTTGGTGTGTTCAGTCCACATGTACGAGCCTGCCTTGTAGACAGAACCAGAGATGGGACCCGAATGACCATGTAGATGCAGACACTTAAGATTCAGCTGGGAAACTGAGCTTTAAGAAAACAACGACATGACCCTGCAGAGAGACAGCAGACCCCTCACAGCATCCTCTTTGTGATCAATTTAAATTTAGCTGATTACAGAAAACAGGAGTGGTCATTATCCCATATTGATTTTGTCCGACAACCTAACAATCTCAACGATCTCAGTGAAGAAACCCAATAATCAATATTCACTGGCATAAATGAGGATGAGCACAAGTGTGGCCGTATCAAACACTTCTTTCATAGTGCCAAACCCAGACACTGGAGGAGCACGTGGGAAAAGAAGATTTGCAGAAGTTAAAAGAAACATAATCTTTTGCCGTTATTGTTCTGTGTGTAACGTTCTGCTGTTCTTTTATACAATGTACATTTCCGTATCAAGTAGCAGAAATAACTCGTTATGACCAATCATTTGTAACAATGTTGTCTTAACATACAGCTACACATGTTCTATGGTGGGTTTGGCCTTTAGAACTGAACTGTAACCTGTAATCTTTTGTACTTGATATCTAATGAAGGGCTAATTTATTCCTAGGAGACCAATTGTATGTTGACCGAAGCCAAGAGATGATGATGAATCTGTATGAGCAAAATAAAAAATGATGTACTGGGAGAGAAAAATAAATAAAAGTCATGGATCTAAGGACACACCTGTCCTCCAGAGAGATCTTTGGCACTCTCATACAGCTCATCAATGTGGGAGGTGAAGGACTGGAAGTCTGGGATGACGAACTTCTTGCGGAAGGCCTGAGTGAGCAGGACAATGTTGCTCTGGACACACCTGACGAACAAACCACAAATAGCATGCTAAAATACAGTGACTGCATGCAACTGAGGAAAAAGTTTGTCAATCAAGAGTGAAACTGATGTCTGACAAACTTCTGTGAATGTTTATAGAGGTGGTTGATGAAGCAGCTTCCTCATTATATATTGGTTCATTGGCTCATCGACACAGCATGACCCGGCATGAACCCATATATAGATGATCATTTCAAATCACAGGCTGTAGAAAACCATGGACATCAGCCGTGGTTTTCAGGGACATGTCCGCACTCATTGTAGTTACTGGAGACAAGAGTATTTCTCATGAAACTATATTCTTTCAAAGTGACACCAAACCCTCAACGGAGGAAGAGAGAGATTAAATATTGAAAACCTAACTTCAACTAAACAAACCTGTTTACTACTTGTGATCTGAGGAAAGGAACAGTGATAAAACAATTCATCCGTCAGCTGTTTATTGGTTATTTCTTCCAGACAATCAGACAATGTCTGACGCAAGGATGTGCTGGAGATAAGACGAGACTCACTGTTTGAATAGATGCTTGTCCAGCGTGACTCCATCTGATGTTTTCTTTAAGATTTCTTTGAGGGTTTCCATGCATTCCTTTAGTCGGGGATCTCCAGTGCGAAGCCCAGTAGCCTTAAGAGCCTAAAAAATTTAAAACTATCATGAAAAGGACATCATTGAAAATGATATAACCAAAAGCAGAGAGTTAGTTGTCCTAATCAAAGTGCAGTGCAGTCACTTTGTGACCACTAGGATGTGTGTTAATTATTATTGACACACAAACCATAAACTGACTGATGGTCTTACTGTGAGAAATTTATGAGCAGGAATCTTCTCTTGACCCTCTGCGATCGTGT